>JAPYZD010004463.1:0-16306 GCA_030522725.1 Ichneumoninae sp. B BG-2022a | reverse complement strand
ATATTCTTATTATTTATATTCTTTTGGATTTTATTATTATCTCATTAGTTTTGTTGTAATATTTTTTATTATTGTTTTCGCATTACCTTATGTTATTTTTACAGATTTCATTTATGCTGGTTTTTTTTTGTTGTTTGGTGGCACGGTGTTCTTAGGAGGCTTAGGCCCTAGAACACCAAGTAAACAAATCTATCCATCTATTCAAATAACTGGCACAAAGTTATTTTAGCAAAAAGAAATACCTTCCGTAGGTGTAGCGAATATAAAAATAGAGGCCAAAATTCGATATTTTAATGTACTTTGTTGCACGATCAAGTTTTTTTTTAACTCGAGCATAGCAGTGGGAGTCTCGAACTCGTATGTTCCTATAACATGAGACCGGTTAGGATTATCATTGATTTACAGTTACCTCCTGGGAGAGTTATTTCTGTCCTGCGAGTCCTGCGGCGTCTAGGATAACATTTAGAGATACAACTGTAGCCACAAATAATACAATTATTGGCCACCGACCAGCGGTTGGCAGTCCTTACACGAAGTGGCTTTGGATCTAACGAGACAAAACTGTAACAATTGCTGCTTTCAGCCAACGGCTTGAGTTGCCAATCACTGTGCCGGACTGTGTAAACCAACAGGAAGATATCATCGACGCGTCGGCTAAAGCTACCTAGTAGAAAGATTCGTGTCATCTCGATCAGGAGCAACCGTGACACCGAGACGTCAGGATTATCCGGGGGGGGGGGATTTGTGTCGCGCACCCGGGTCGTGGGAAAAGAAATAAATAGAAGTTTGAGGGTCAGGAATAAAGGGTAATGCTTCTTCGTTCTCTTATTCTCTTCCATTGGTGACGCGCGCTCACCGACTCTCCGGTGAACATCTGAAAGGATCCGTGTCAAGCCGAGATGGGGATCGTCAGCCCTCGTTAGATCGTGGATCGATAAAACACGTGATCCATAACTGCGGCATTGCTCGATCTTCAGAGGCATAATTTTGCTCTTATTCTTTTACTCGGCAATGAGTCAGCCAATGAAATTCTGGTCTAGGAGGCAAACAACTGTATCCATTCCGATCGTGATGTCTCATTAGTTCTTCGATCAGCAGTCGCTACGAAAAATCGCATTTGGATCGAACGATTGTTTTTTCTACAATTTTTATTATAATACAATTTTTACCATTTTTATACAATTTTTTTTTCTACATATGTAATACAATTCTTTTTTCTACAAGTACGTTGCAGAAAAATCTGTAAAAAATCGAACATGTACATCAGAGCTGTAACACGTAACCTGAATTTTCTCCAAATTTTTTTCGAAACTCCGTTGCGTGAGCAATAAATTCGTACGGGAGGGTTAGGACGGTCAATCACTGTGCGGCTTTACCTGTACCTGTGAGGTATGGGTTTTTCTACCTGTATCGCCATCCAACTTTTCGTAACAAAAACGGCAATCCCGAGTCCGCACACTCAATGGCCGGTGGTCAACCGCAAGGTAGATTTCATGCGAGCCCAACCCAACGAGCCAAGTCAATGAATTAGTTTACTGCGAAGTGCGTCCACGGCCCGAATTTTTCGCCGACGAGCCGTTCGGGGAAATATCCGGTCACGAATGTTACCTTTGAGATCCAATGGGACGCAACGATCGTTAAATCGGTTGAATATATAATATGGCCGGGGGGAGAGCTATTAGCGAGTGTTCGGTCCAGCGTATATTGCGGTGAACTATGTGTGCGCAGGTAAAAAGTACATTATTGTCGAAGAGTGATGAATACCTGGGTGGGTCGTGTACCTTGAAGTGCCGCCGCCAAGGCTGTCGGCGGGAACATCGGAGAGAATCGAATGAGGGAAGAAAAGGTGTTTTCAGGTATATAATAAAAGTCGGTGTAAAAGAGGAAAAGATAGCGGAGGTTGGGAGCAAGACGGCGCACGAAGGGGCGTCGACGAGTCGGAGGGCGCTGGCGCCCAACACTTTTCTTATTCCAACAAGAAATAACATGCCCCTACAGCGAAACAGTGCCGAAGGGGAGATAGACTCAGACAGTCGAGCGAAATCCCGAGAGTATTACAGTCGTGTCTTAACAGTAGCTTATCACGAAGGTATTATGTAAATCGACGAGCGGCCGGCCAAGCCGATAATTTTCCTCGATCCGCCAATTTTTCATGGATCATAGTGCCCCGACGGCAATTTCCCCATTGTACCGTGTCCATTCGGATTATTCCGTATAATAGAACTTCGCTACATTCTGTCGAAGTGCTGCAGTCGGCGATCATGCAAAAACACTTTTTTAACATGCTTTCCAATTTTTTACCAATAAAAAAATGCTTACAGACTAAGGACCTTGGCACGGAGAAACTTGCTGCTGACTTGGAATGGAGAAACCTTTTTGTCAACCACGGTGACAATTGAAATGGAAAAAGGAGCGGAGACTATTCAGTCGATAATATTCGTTTGGTGCGGTTCGTTCGTTTGGTGCGGACACTCGAGAGTACCAACGCCAGTGTAACACAGTACGACGGAGTTTACGCCCGGTACACTTCGAGACGCTATAGAACCTCGGCTGCAAATGACTCGCCATTAGGCCCCCTTCGTACGTGGATGCTGTAATGTTATACATTATGAGCTTAATGCCAAGGTGCGCACCGCTTCCGATCACATGCATAAATCCCTTGTTCTAACTTGGTTACGACCCCTCCAACATCGGGAGCTCGGCTCGCACAGCAGAGAGATAAAGGGAGAGAGAGATCGCCGGTGCCCGGCGCATTCCGATCCCTTCTCTCACCTGTATAATTATCATTTGGTATTTTATCGAAGCCGATCATCTAAATTGGAAGCGATAAAATTTGTAGCAAAATACTGACGTACGGGCGCGCCGCTCGAGTCTCCGCGTCAGAGTCAGTTTGGATCATTTCTCTCTCGAGGAAAAGGAAAAGTAAAAATCTGCCAGGATGTCGTGCCCCGGCGGCGTCGAACCGATGGGGTATTAGCGCTCATAATTACGCCATGTGCGAGAAAAGTAAATGAATAATTACCATGTCCCTCTTGGATGGAGTGTAGTCGCCGTCGTCACTGTCCCGTCGGACAGTTTTACATAGTTTACGCGCACATGTGCATGACTATTTATGTCCATGCGGTGCGAGGCGAAGGAGTCGCGACCGATGAGCTCCGGGCGACGTAATGGTTTAGTTAAGTGTGTCTAATCGAAATAACGAGTGACTCTCGTGTCCAGCCTATAATTAAACGTAGTTTGCACACCCCAGCGAGGTGGCCGACAGGGTTTCACGCCTCTATTTCCGACGACGTTGCACCTACGAAGAGCGTGTGCAACAGAAGCCGCGCGGGCAACACTCTCTTTCCAATTGGTCCGGTGGATGCGTCCACTGAGAATTATGCTTAAGACGTGACGCTTCTGGGTGCACCTGTATCCCGATCGCCTGACAATAACAAAGTTTGCATTGCAGTGAAGAACGGGTCAAAATGGACCACTGTACCAATTTTTCGAAAGGCGTACAAAAAAAGTCTTATCGCAAATGTAGGGGAGAGCGGGGCAAAATGGAGCAACGGGGCAAAACGGGGTTTTTGGGCAAAATTAAATTTTCCAATCATTTTTGGATCGGACAAGGTGACAGAACTGGGCAGAAAAGCCTGATGTATCCGATAGGGCTAATTCGGGAATCCAAAAATTATTGGAAAATTACGTTTTGCCCAAAACCCCGTTTTGTCCCGCTTACCCTACATGTATGGGAATATTTCAGCAAAAATATCTGTATCCTATCAAATTTTGGGTAAAAAGAACCTGATCGATAATCATCAAAATGTCCCCCAGAATTACGCAATAGAGGTGGTCTATGTAGGAAAAAAAATACTGCAATGAGCCGTTCAACCTGATCGCGCAAGATGCTTGTCATGTGTCCGCGGCGAGAGGCCGAACGGAGGAAATCTGGCCTGCGCGCAGGATTCCCCGTGAAAATAATATCTTGATCCCACGTATACGAGCCCTCGGGGGCTCCGGGCTCTCCGGTGTTGAAATAAAACAAAACGGCGATAAAACAAGCGACAGGGAGAGAGAAGAACGGAGGCTCGGGAGTGTGCGGACGAAGGAGAGAAAAAGAAGTTACACGCTCGCGGATCAAGAGATAATATTCACGAGAGGCAGGGAAAGGGGGGTGGGGGCGAGAGGGAGAGAGAGTGAGCGCGAAATTTTTCAGCTTTGTCCCACTCGCGCGTTAAACGCCGCAACGTGAATTATTTTTCGTGGTTCTCACGTTCGTCAGGACACCCAGTAGATTATCTCACGTGGTGAGTTTCGGGACGAAGGCGTTCGCGGGCTCGCGCGAGAGATGCATTCCAATGCAAATAACTCGCCCCGGGTCGCGGCGTAATCGTTGCAATTTCATGCTTCTCAGAAATCCGACTCTTCTCTCGTCTCCTTACCTTCCCGGGATCCGTATCTTCCGCCTCTCTCTCCTTTCTCGACTTCCTCTTGCTTTCTCGTTCCCCCGTGGCACGCGGGCGTTTTTCGCCATTCTCACCCTGCGGCGACCGATGACGCTTTTTTCGTCTCGAGAGGCCACCGCAGATACTCAATCCTCCGGCTTCAACTGTCGCCCTAATCTGCTCACGAGAACTCAACATCGGATAAACATCGATTGAGACTTCTCGCTATAGAACTGGCAGAGAGCGGGGCAAAACGGATTATTTTCTTTACCAATTTTTTGTGGGTTTCGTTTTGCCCCGTTCTCACCCCATCTACTGTACTACTGCATATTTAAACTCCTTACGGTGTTTATTTAATATTTTTGGTTTTAGGTGAAAAGTTATTGCAAATGCAAAATAAATTATTGAACATGTCTGAAATGTCGTTGCAGTATGTTTGAAACTGAAATGAAAGATTGTGGATTTTTAATGGATTATTGTTATTACAGGATGGTCGGTGCAGTAGTGGTTGGAGCTGCGGTCTGCAGTCGCATCCCCGGTCTGGCGAAGAGTCAACGTGAGCAGTGCAGAAAAGCGCCCCACGCTATGCCCGCCGTCGGCGAGGGTGCCGAGCTTGGATTGCGCGAGTGTAGACACCAGTTCAGGCATCATCGATGGAATTGCTCTCACGTGGCGAACGATCAAGTTTTCGGTCACGTTGTCGTAGTGGGTGAGTCTATTATCATATTTTTTTTATTAAAAAAAAAGTACCCACAGGTTTTCAACCGAACGAAACAACAATCTACGTCAGAACACATAGATCGAACGTGGAGTAAGAATTTTTTCCACGATGCAACAGAGTACATCACTCACACGGATTCAAAAAATTAAATTAAAGCCGACACTCCGGTGTCGAGAAGAATATTATAACCGAATAGCTATGGCCCGAGGATAAATAACGCCGGGGGGGAAGATTCGGGGTGAGCGCCCTGTGGCGTACGATCGGAATCCTTCGTCACGCGGGTGCACAGTGCACATAAGATCCGAGACCGGCAGCAGCACCAGTTCTCTCTTTTATGTACAACATTCATTTCGTCTTACTCCGCCTCTCGGTGGAACCCTCGCTGTGTATAACGGCGCACCGGAGGCACAGTTAATTTAAGTATCGATTTACAAAAATTCCGGATGCCTTTTTCAAAAGTATATCATGCGGTGTCCTCTCACACTCTCTCTCTCTCTCGCTTGCTCTTTACAGGCCGATATCGTATAATTAAGTACCGATATTCAACGCAGGATGCAACAATGACGAAGTCGTTTGCTGACACGAAACGAGTCGGAACGGGGTTCGAGGAGCCCCGAGAGGGAGAGAGAAAAACGTGCCGTAAGGCCCCCCGACCCTCAAAAGCCTCGGGTGTAATAATCGTTGAGATAATAAAAAATCCTCGAGACCTCTTTCTCTCGCGTCGTCGGGGCCTTTGGGCCACTTCGATGAGTTTATCATCGGTTCATTCGAGTGGCGTACACTATACCGCTCCAAAAGGGAAACCGAAGGGAAGAGACCTGCTCATCCGAAGGCTCGTAAAAGTAATTCGGTCGTGCTGCGAGGACGCGGTTTGTTTCGTCGAATTTCCATTTTGTGGCGAGCTCTTCGGGGATTGGCCGCTTGGACACTGGGTCCGATCGTCGTGTGGAATATTTTGTCGTTGCTTTATTTTCGGGCAGCTACGACTTACCAGGCAGATCATCGTCCCATCAGGCTAAAACGGCTCTCCTCAATATTGCTCAGTTCTTGCGAATTAAAGCTCACACAAGTAATAGGCAATTTTTTTTCACCCGATATCCGTATCGGGTATCATGTTCACGGACAATCTACTTTTATCAGAAATATTGAGAGTCTCGGAGAAAATAGGGAAGGTGATTTGTTACCGATCGCGGCATTTCACATGCCCTTAAGGATAAAAGAGTGAGAACCGGAGAAGCTATACCGGCGCGCATACACACCCGGAGCCCGAGGTACGGCGACCTCGTCGAGACCCCGTCGTTTAAATTCCAGCATCACCTTTTGCGGTGTTGAAACGCACTCGCCGCCGCCGCCGGCGCGCATATAGCTTCAAGTAGCCGTATATGCTGTAACAGCCGCGATACATACATAAGGAGCATACGCCCTGTCCACACCATGGAAAAAAAGCTCCTTCGGTCGCTCCGCGCTAATGGATTAAAGATGCTCGTATCGTCGTTACTGCCTCGACCGAGTACTTCTGCAAGCCGCGCTGCATGGAAATATAAGAATCTGGCTACCGTATAAACCGCCGTACACTGCGCTTCAGCAACGCGCAAACCGAATGCGAATTGCCGAGCGAACGCGTCAGTGAGATCCAAGAAGCTCGTTACCAATGGAAATACGTCGTGAAACTGACACACTTTTTACCGTGACATTCGCGAGAAAAGAGACACGAAACCTGACTGGAAAACATGCTCCGAAGAGCCAATTTGTTCCCTGTCTTTGGATGATCTCGTTCGACGATAAAATTTTACTCAGGCGCAGCACACACACGGTTACTTGCTTGGTCAGCGAAACAAGCACGGCCGTCGAAGGCGTTCGTGGAATAAATTCTTGTGGTATGTTACATTTATTTTATGCAATGTTTCCCTCCGGTTTTTAGGTTTTGGTTTAATTTTTGTATTTTTTGGATTTTTCTGTTTTACCATGTGAGGGAGATCGGCGGTACTTCAGACACTTGCAACGTCGCAGGCTCGTCTCTGAGAAAGCAATTAGCCGGAGGCCTCGCAATTTTTTTTCAAAGTCCATTTCTCGATGGGTCCCGAAGAGCCAATTTATTCGGCGAAAAATAATCGTAATAAAAAATAGAATGCAGAATAATAATATAGGTAAATAATGGTATTCTCTCCTAGATTATGTTTCGTGGATTTTCTTTAGACCTCTGCGTTTTTGTCGGTGGGAAGTCGGACTTAATCTTTGTTTTACATTTTCGCGCTATACATGGATAGGAAGAGAGCGAGTGCGAACTTATATTGTAGCGTAGGTAGTTAAGGTACCTACACGACGCGTGAATCGCGCGAGAGGTCCGGTTCTCGTGTTACCGTTTTGTACGCGCTTCCTCGGGAGCAGAAGAGCGGCGCATAATACGCGCGTAACTTATGCTCGACATGTGAGAATCCTCTTCGTTCTTACGAGCCGCGCCAGCTTCTATGCTCGTTCCCTTGTCGAAAGAGAGGCCATTCGGGCCTCCGGGCAGCTCGCCGCCCGAGCCGCGAAAGAGGACACGTAGAAACATAGATACTTTGACGCCCACGGGCTTCTTTCTTCTTCCTCACGCTATACTCTTTCTCCTCGACATTGTTGCGTCTTCTTTTTCTTTTTCTCTCATTTTTCAATCTCAACATCTCCACGGGACGCGGCGCGTTCCGGCAGGAACTTAATATCGTGCGAAAGTGACGCGGTCGGAAGGAAAGGACATTTTTTTTATGCTCGGACACGTGAAAAATGTACGGTCGTCCCTTCAATGGTTAGTGGAAGGCTTTCGACCATGTTGCAATTTTTGGTGAAATGTTTATAGTTATTTTTTTTTCAGTACAAAAAAGTAATAACGTCCCGGCGACGACTTCCGGTTAATGTGAATGCAGCGATATCTTTACAAAATCGATAAAAAATGAAAGAAGAAAAAAACGAAAGGAAGAAACGATCAAAGCAAATATCGGCGACTAGCCACAATTCTTTTAAGGAGATAATCCGGATGCTGTGAGCAGAAGCTGACGTGATCCGATCGCATAAATATCGTTAAACACACGTATTTGTCATGTCGAGCATTAAGTATGCCCTCATCAGTTTCCGCTAAATCCCCCGGTGACTCGTTGTTCGTGCATACGTAAACGAAAGAGAAGGGACTGACAAGCAAAGCAGGCACCGGCCAAGTCGAACGGACAAAACAAAAAAAAAACGAAAAGGTGAAACGAGCGGGGTACGGTCTTTCGGTAAGCTGTTAGTCACCGGCGATTTCTCATGATCAGGACGAGGATTAGGCGTGCGCGAGAGACGAAACCTCCAGTTAAAAAAAAAAATCGATGTGCAAGCCCTTCTCCCACCCCCTTCGCGTCTCGCTAAACGCAAAGTGATTTACCGCACGCACGCAACCGTGAGGCACGGACACGCACGATTTCATTCACTTATTATTTTATGCTATAAACCGTTTCATTTTTTTCATTTTTTTCTGTACGCAGGAATCTCCGCGCGGGAAGCTTAGAGCAAAGTAAAGTATCTCATTGCAGACTCGCAGGACGTTACCAGGCTTCGAGTTATTTCCAGGATAGAGGAGAAATCGTGCGTCGATCTCGTGCACTTATGAATATATTCGCGGCAGGAGAAAAGCCGAGCGGTTTATCGCGGACCTATATAATACTCCGTCTGTCGAAGGAAGTATCTCTCTCGGGTAAAAAAAAACAACGAAAAAAGAGGATGAGGATAAATTAATATGCGCTGGGTTGAGGGTGGGAGAAGGAACTGGAGGAATAAAGAAAAAGTATAAATAACGCTTATAAGCGAAGGGGGCAGTCGGTCTCGCTAACTTAATTAGTGAAATTAACGGGGCCGCTCGACATGTCGGAGCTAAGTGCGCCGATATAGTACACTCTACGATCTCTATACACCGAGTGTACCGCGGGCGGTTCTCGTGAGCTCTCGCACACACATACACACAGAGGCATAAGCAATATAAATATAATGCAGTGGCGGCATTTCTTCGAGGCATACTGTAATAATATTCGCATGCACTTAAATCGCTCGAATTATACGCGTAGCCGATATTATTATTCCTCTCGCTCAGGAGTCATCGCGGGGCCGACAGAGGCGAATTAAACACTCGATTAAACACGCTTCGTTATACTCGGATGTCGTGCCCGATCGGTTTGAATTCGGTAACTTTAAACAGGTGATATGTTAACGTCACTTTTATTATCATCTTTTTCGCATTCAGAGTCGGGAACGGGAGCATGAACCGAGTTACGATTATCTCGTGGTCGGTGGCTAATTATTCGAGCGGACTGCAAGGTTGTTTCGACGCGTACAGAGTTTTGGAAAATTGCAAGCAAGTGGAATGCCGTATTTCTTAAATGGAATACGAGGATTATGGATATGCGTCACCGTTCATTTCTAAGTATGAAGCTTACTTTTCGAAAGGTGAGAGGCCTGATTTTTTGCCGCGATTTTTTTATAGCGACCGCGATAATGACTGAATTACATAGCAATTTTATAAAGTCGTGAAAGATTTAGATACGGTCTTTTAATGTCCGTTCTGCATTGACTCGTCTTCTGGTACCTGTCCATGGCTACCAAATCGGGTCCTCAGGGTTTCTCGCGCTCAAACACATCTTGTTAAAGAGATCGGAAGAATTCCTCGTCGAGTCTGAATTAACGACGAGAGTTCTCGGTCGATGATTCACGAACAGCGACGACGCATAAATTAGAATAATTTCGTAGGCTGAGGGGCGTTTGTGAGAAGGGGGGAGACGATATCGGGGAGAATTTTGAAAGTCGCGTGGGCGGCGATCCTCTCTAATAGTCCAAATGAATTAGGGTAATTAAGAGACCGCATTACGTGGGCTACAGGTGTTGGTATATACAGATCGATCAACACCGTTCACATCGATTCACCGTTCCGAAGCGAACGAGATATACGAGAATTTCGACGTGACAACTATCGAATCTGAATCAGTCTGTATATAATTAGAGACACGGCAGCCGCGTCGATTAACATTATTTCTTATTAATTCAATCGTTTCTCAATAGTGTATTTAATTAACGGTTATCTTCCGATAGAAACTTATATAGAAAGTCACGTGGGACTCCCGGCCGCGAGACAGAGTCGCGTATCTCATGCGGACTCGGGCTTCCTCTTTTTATTTTAATGGCAATAATAAAATAAAATGGGGCTATCATTCAACGATAGTAATTACTTTCGCGCCGTATTTTTATTCGATGTTAATTTTTTCGCGGATTTATGATTCCAAAAACTACAGCTGACTACTTAGAGCTCCGAAAGCAAATTCTTTTAGTTATTTTCTTTACAATTTTACTATTCCGATATTTTGTTTTGCCTAATTATTTTTCGATTCTACATTTTGAATTAGTGTGCGAGAAAAATCTTGGGTTTTATTTTATAAGATCTCCGTGACTCAATCATCTCATTATCGTTTAGTATTTTTTATTTTTTGTAAAAAACAAACAAAGACTTGGAATATATTAAGAAATAATTTGGACCTACGGGACGTTCGGTAGATAAGCCCAGACGGAGATCTGGTGTCCCGTTGCCAGAACAGAGCTCGGGACCGTTGGTGTGGCCTCCGAACGGATAACGTCATCGACGTCGCTGTCCGCACTAATGTTTCTCTCGACTTATCAATTCGTCGCGACGATTAAAAAAAGTAATAAAAAAAAAATTATTTCCGAGGCCTCCCTCGCTTTGGCTCCTCCCATCTGGATAACCGTATTTTTTTCTTTATTCTTTCATCCTCCAATTTCGTCGCGACATCTTATCCGTCTCATATAACTGGATTGGCCCACACTCAGTGCGCGGATACACCTACTTGCTATTTCGCGAGGCGGCACTCGGTCTACAGCACTCGGGAAACCGCGTAAGAACGAATTAATTACCAATACACGATCGTGATTTTTTTTTAGTGCCATTAATCGTTTATTTCTTATATTTCCTTAAATGGAAAGACAAGATTTTTTTTTTTTTTTTTTTTTTTTTTTTTTTTGAGGGTTGAAAAACTTGAATAAAATCCCAACCTCCTTGAGCGGATCTTCCTTGGTTCCCACTCAATAATCCTTTTTTGCCATTGATATGCAAGCTTGTACCTTAATTGCATCGCTTGTACCGCGCCAGCGAGAGATCTCTATCCCAGCTGCGACTCGACATTTCGATCGTATTAGATAAATAAATAGCCGCGTATTAAAATCGTTCGGGATCATTAATCAAGTAGGCCTCCAGAGTCCCGTCTACCCCGGCAGCTATCGTCGATTTTTCTCCTCCCTACTGATTTTGATCCGCGAGCTATGTGTATGAGTGATTAAGGACACGATGCAATTTACAACAAGTGCGTGCCGCTCAAGAGTAACACATATCGTATAAATTTATATGCAATATCCTATAATATAATAAAGCGACGCGATTAATCGAATTATCTAGATCTCGCCGCCACACTATCGCCCGGAGCGCAATGAATTTCGCTTTATCGCACGGCAGTCGAGCGAGTGCGACGATCGTGGACGCAAAATCTTTGAGCGCTGGGCCGTACGAATGTTCGAGTAAAAAAAAAGAGCCGAAAGATCCTCTGGTACGTCACGGCAGGACATTTGTCGTGGCGATAAGTGAGAAGCGGCTCTCGGCGCTGCGAACCACCGCGGCGTACGCACATACGCGTGGCCGTCCCTCTCGCCCCACGTTCGCGCGTCTTTATCGCGAGGCGAAACGAGCGTAATGAAACGTTGTGCCTCTCGCGACGAGGGGGAACAGCCCCCCACCCCTTGCACCCTATGAATATTCAATGCCTCTCTCGGTCGTATCCAATGCATTACACACTATAATACGCGCTTCGATATTCCGGGACGCGCTTACTCATTTCACGCGAAACTCGTGTCTATATGCGCGCAAAGATGACGAGCATGGACGCCTTCGAAACGTGTTACAGTTTAGTCTCCCTTAAATTAAAGTAAATTCGATAGTGATGACATTTTTTTCCACCAACCTCTTCTAGAGCGATTAGTGTGAGCTTCATTTCTTCTTAGGTCACGGCAATCCAGCGTCAATTATTACCAATAATACGGAATGTTTATTTTTCATTTTGATACTTGCAATTTTTTTTCTCATCATGCATTTGTTTTTAGGTACGGAAGAAACGAGACGAAGGATAGATAAAAATAATGAAACTATAATGGAGGAGAACTGAACTGAACTTATGAGGAAGTCTACTCTATGCGCATCGATACTCAGCACACACCTCCGGAGACCGGGATAATTGTATCGCGAGGTGCCGCTTGTCCCACGAACCGATCTGTCTCTGTCGACTTTATCTCATCGCTAATTTGTTCGGTGCCCTTGTACGAGCGGGAAGAACGGACAGGAGATCGGAGGCGCGCGAGACTGAGAGCCCTACCTGTCGTTCGGAGCGTCTCCTCTCCACCTCGCCTCCTCGCCACCCCGCAATTACCGACACCATAGAGAATCGCAAGACGAAAACGTCGAATTGTATCTCCTACGATCTATCGACTCTTCTGCCACCGGATAACTCTCCAGCGTCCCGATAAACCTATCCAATCTGTTGCACGGAGCAGCGAAGAAGAGCAACAAGCCCGCTCGGTGTTGGACCGTACCTGTTGAGCTCGCGATTCTGCAGTTCGAGCTCTCCTGCAGTTTCATCGAGACATCCGAGGGATTTATAGTCCCGATGGGCGTTGCTGCTTCGCCTCTTCCTTTTTCCCTTTATTCTGTCTCAATTTTTTTTTTTTTTTTTTTCTTTTTTTTTTACGAGAATGAAGAATTCTTTTCGTTCGTACTCGATATCGTTTGGTAACGAACGAAAAGACACGAACCCGTATACTTTACCGTAGGACTCGTGTCTTTTCGCTTCTGAGGAGTCGATACGTGCTCACCGTGTCCGACTTGTTTCCACGCAACGCATCCCCCCCGCTCGACACCCGCCGGTCCCGTGGGATCGAAACATGCCGGACGGAGCACTACTGCATCCGCGGCTACGAGGACGATTTCCATTTACAACTTGTCCGCGGAGAGAGCGTCTCGTTATCGGATACAAGACTCTCAGTTATAATATCGAAGCATATCGTTGCGAGAGATAGAGAGCGAGATTGAAAAAAAAACAGCGTGCGAGCAAGAGGAAGAGAGAAAAGATGAGTCGAGAAGAGTATCGATATCACGTCGAAGCCGGTCATCGACAAGAGGGCGATAGCTCGCGCCCGGTCGTCGATGAACAAGAAGAAGCAAAAAGAAGATCAAGATGAGGAAGAAAATGAGAAAAATAAGAATGAAGAGCCAAAGGCGATTCTCTCGGTCCTTCGTGCTGAGCGAAGATCCTCCGGCAACGCGGGATTGAGTTATAGCGCCGAGGGGACCATGGCGACGGTAGTCGATCCCCGGGGGCTTCGACGGAAGATAGCTCTTCTCCGGGCACCCGTTCTTCTCTCTCCTCTCCTCGCGCATTTCGCGCATAAAGTATCAAACGCAACTAGTCAATAAATTAATATATCACCGGGTATATAGGTTTTGTCCCTGCGGCTGTACAACGAAGTGCACACAAGCCGGAACATCTTTCATCCGTGTACATTGCACGGATGTTAACTCGCTTGTGAAAACGGCTAACAAGATGGGAATCACCGGAGCTCATCGATAATGACTGGACGAAGGGGAGATCGATCGGGGAAGGGAGACCCCGGATGAGGATGAATTTCAGACGAGGGTCTCGGCCGATATCCTTATTAAGACGTAGGCATCGATGATCGAGGGAATGTATTCCGGGGAAAATATCAACGACGAAAAAAAAGAAGCGGGACATCGGGAGGAAGGAATATCGTTTCGTTCGGTGCTTGTCGATGAGACGAGGAAGGGGGAGGACGGTCGTTAAACCTGAAAATTTACATGATCCATAAAGAAGCGGGACGAAACGTTGAGACAAAAAATTGTTCATCCGTACGGGCTAGTCGTTCGTAGATACGCTCATGGATTTCGTTAAAGGATTATTAGTATTCGTCGTCCGCCGAATTTACTGGCATAGTTGGCCTGTAACTTGTCCGGATAAACGAGGGTCGTCGGATGTTCGCGATGATCTCGCGAACAGGTTTGCCTCCGCGTTCGGAATGAATGAGGAAAATTGCTTGAAATAATTGTCACGAGGATATACGATGATCTCGAAAGTTAATCCATTGGATGGAATTGTAAACAAATCGTAGATTCAGCAGCTCTGCAAAGAGAAATCGGTGAAAGGACCGTAAAGTACCCCCGGGATTTTGTAACTCGTGATTTAAAAAGAAAAAATTACAAATAATTAAATTTATCTGTATAAACGGAGTTCCGAGTGATCTTCAGCCTGGTCGTTTCGTCGTTTAATTGCGAAGTTATGCGCCAAAGCTCGCCAGAGTGGCACGCATTCGGCGAGTGTATCGAACGATGTAAACGAGGTAGAGTCGTAGATCTTGCCATAAGTGCGAGAGCGAGACAACCCCCTGCCGATCGTGCGTAGGCTCTGGACTCTCCCGGCTGCTCGGTAACACGTGTAAACCGCTCGCGAAGTATTGTGCGCGGTGGCTCGGTGGTCCGCGGCAACCGAGCTCGGGCTTCGCACCTGTCGTAAAGGTGACGAATAACTAGACGATAAAACTGGCCAAGCACCTCACAAATTATCATTCAATCCTCTCGACCGAGAAACGTCGCCGTTGACAAACAAAAAATAATCGTTCACTCGGCGATTCGCGTGGGAGGACAATTAATTGCTTAATGAAGACGATCCTTGAAAGTTTAATCGCGATTCTCGATCGAGCACCGTGGAGAAGAGAGAAACGGTCTGCTCGGGATGGGAAGCGAACGAATTCGAAGAAATCGATTTCGCCATCCACGCGAGAGATGCATCGTTAAGAACAACCGTGAGGCTCTCTTGGTGTATAAAAAAAATAATTGAGAAAAAAAAACGAACGACGGGAAACGAGCCGAGCAGATTCGAATGCAAATTCAACGACGCTCAGCCGGGTTTCGTACAAATGCTAAGTGGACCGAGTGTGTCTTAATTATAGTAATTGGTTAATTGTTCGACTATCTGATTCGAAAGGCAGAGAGAATCGGAGGGAGAAACAGAACGGTGAAATTCCGGATCGTGTACACACGTGCGGTCGTGCTGATTTCTTTATTTCTTCTTGCTCTGTCTCCCTCTCTCATGGTCTTCTTGCTCAGAGATTTATATCCCCTCTCTCATGTTGTCCCGGTGAACGAGACAATGAGTCGCGAACTGGTTAAGTAGATCCGGATCGCTATAATTAGCTCTCCCGAGCTCTCTCCTGAATAAACCAAACGCATTAAATGCCAAGCTGTACAAAGCCTTGTTTTAGTTCTATCGTTAAATGTTTATTGTCCATAATTTAGCGAGGCCCGTTTTCATACAAAAATTTTCATTCCACGAGCTCAAAAATTTAGCCATTAGAAAATGTTTGCCATAGAATGGAACAAACTTTATACACTGACCTAAAATTGCCAATTTGCTTCGCGCTAGAAAGAGATGGAGGAATTATGTCCAGGGCTTTTGTTTTAAAACGCTTTTTTGATTACTTTTTTTAATCAGTGCAGAAAACAACCTGAACTATATTCCACGAAACGAAAACGTATAGGCATATTTTTGGCCCCAGTGGTATTATATAGTTCGATCGTAAAATCGTAGTTGTTCGAAGCGCCAACGTGGCTACCGAACTGTCATTTAATTTGATTTAGAGTTGGCTAAGGATTATTAATTACCGCATTGCCCCCTCGGTCTTTCTCCTTTGACTCGAAGCCTCCTCGGGCTCCCCGAGGACTCTCGTTAAGGTGGTCGAGAGGCGGCCCCGAGGCACCGTTGATGAGTTGGGTTTCTTACGAGCGATGCAACTCTGTTCGCCGTATATATACGACGGCACCTACGAGAGAGAGCATGCGGGCCGAAGGTATTTTCTGCACACTCGTCCTCTTCGTACGTAACCCGCCTCCATCTCGGCCTCTGTACAAGCTTTGTACTACTGCTGTATACCGTGCTGCATAGCTCATTCACCGGCAAGTTCAACAATAAATGACTCATGAAAAAAAAAAAAAAAAAAACATGAGGATACACATAAAATCTTTAAAATATATAAA
>JAPYZD010004462.1:0-11242 GCA_030522725.1 Ichneumoninae sp. B BG-2022a | reverse complement strand
ATTTTGCAATGATTATTATGCAAAATTAATCTTCTCAGTACCTTTAGTATACATGATTTTTTTCAGATTTTTACACCATCAAGAAGTACTTGCAATTTTTTCTTACTGTTGTCGAACTTGTGCGAAGTCAGCGCGCAGCGAGACTCCCTCCTTAAAAAGCCTTCCTGACTTGACTCACCCTGAGAAGATCTCCGATGAGCGACGACACGAACATAGTGTCGAGGCGTATGTCGACGTTTCTGAGTATGTCTTGAAGAGATCCTCTCGCGCAGTACGCAGTGACGATGAATATCCCTCCGGGTTCGACGACAGCACCGACGAAGGTCATGAGATTCTCGTGACTCACCTCGCGTATCTGCTTCAGCTCCTTTCGCATCGATCTCGTTAGATCTATAGTTTTCTTGTACACCGGCTTTATAGCGACCAAATTTTCACGATAAAGGGCGACCCTCGTGTACGTCCTCGTCGATATTCCGTACGACTCGATCCGCTGAACCTCCCTCGACAATACGTCAAAGCTCAGCATACCAAAGTCAATACTACCGTGACACCTACTTAAATTACAAAGCACACCGCCATGCAAATAACAAATTTGGATTAAACAATTACGAATTTATTTCCAATTTTCGGCTGATTATCGTCGGCGTCTTCCGACAACATCGTCAAGCTGTTCAGCTCTATTTTCCACAGAATACACGCCAGCTTCTGCTCATATCGGTAATGCCTGGAAAGATTTAATTTTAATTTTTTGTTTAGACCATTCAAATAGGACGATTTAATTTAAGATCGAAAAATATTTACTTGAAGATAAATATTGCCGACACTGCGACCATCCCGATGAATCCGGACAGCGCCAGCTGCAGCCTCCAGTCCCTCCAGTCGTCGATCTGTCTCCAATATATTTCGGTATCGTCGATCTCCTCGTCGCACAACTGGTCGCCGGGAAAATCGCACACTGGCTCGGATCTCGGCGGTCCGTCGCCGACCCACTCGATTCCTATTTTATATATTTTTTTTATTTTTGTAACTTAACTAACTCTTGCCTAAATAAATAAAAATAAATAAATAAATGAATAAATAAAAATTAAAAAATTAATAATAACTCTTAACAACTGGAATATCGAACCTCTGGCGGAGTCGGTGTACTCGAAGATCGGTATGCCTCCGGAATCGTTCTCGTGATAGTGAAAATAACCGACCGGTTGCATCGATCTGACGACCGTTCCGTCAGGCGCGAGATCCTCGAGCAGGGTAACCACGGTTAAGTTACTTTCGGCGTCACCGTTCTCGTCTATGAAGACCTGATGATTTTTTTTTTCCAAATGATTTTTTTATTTTTTTTATGTTTTCGTGAAGCAATCGAATAGTCGGAACATCGTTGTAAGGCGATCGGGTACTCACGTCGTACCCTTGAATGGAGTGATAACTGCGGTTTCTTATTCGACTCTGAATCGCCGAACCGTTTCGTGGATCCTTGCCGGCCTCCAGTAACTCCGTCGCGGCCCTCGCGTAGATCATCACAGCGTCGTACAGGTGGGCGGCTTGGATCGGTACCTGAAGAGACCGTTTTTACGATTATCAGCTTACGTTTTTTTCCTTTTTACGCATGATCAACGCACCGCTATGGTTTTGAATATCTTGCTATGGTATGGCACACAGAACGGCCATCTCACCGAGTAGCGTTTTATTCTCTCGCAAATTTTTCTATCGAACAAAAAAAGTCAAATGCACGATTTTATTTTTATTAATTTCTTGAGGGTGCGGTGGAAAAAAATTATGTGTACAGGACGACTCACCCAAAATTGGGATTCTTTATGTGGGTTGGTGTTAATTTGAGAACGGACCGGAAACCGAACTTTATGTCCTCGGACATGTTACGGTCCGGAAGATACGGATCAATGTAGTCTGTTGACAAAAAAAAAAAAAATACAATATACTTCGGTCAGGTCGATATATAATATATTACTCACTTCTTTGAGCAATTTCTTTCTGTCTGCGAGGATCGTAGATCTTGTCGTCGACCGACACCACAACGTATTTTCCGGTGTAGAGCAAACGTCGTTTTTGCAAACATTTTACGAAGTCTACAAGGGCGATGTGCTCGCCGACGAATAAATACACTTTGAAAACATAATTATATTCAAGTTACGTAACAGTACATAAAAACTTGCATAAAGCATATTATTAAATTATGTGGAAAAAAATACCTCTCACCTCGCGTTCTTCGATAAGTCGCCGTCACTATATCGTCGAGCTTGTTCTCGTACAGTGGTATGTAATCGCTCACCGTGTACGTTTCGGTCACAGTTATGCCGTACGTCTAAAATAAAAAAATAAAAAAATTATAATCGCATCGATTGATATATTTCAAAAAATGAATAAAAAAAAAAAAATTATCACATAATGTACCGTGAGATAGTCGTTCAACTTGTTGCCGCTCGCCGATGGTAACGTGCCGTACAGAACAACAACTTTGTTCCATCCGTAAGCTCGAAGAAGAGCCACAACATTTTTACCGACGTTGCTTGTCGATGGCAAAGTTCTGGCGAATGTGTGATATACCTCACGATCCGTCACTTCCGGGTCTTCGCATTTCTGTAAAATTATTATTATTATTATTATTATTATTATTGTTGTTATTATTATTATTTGCTCGACTTTTTGAAGCTGGCGTCGCGATGGGCGACGTCCCCTCTTCGATGCGGTGCCAATAGCACCAGGCTTACTACCCTCGTACTTTTAGTAGACTATAAGTGTCGAAAAGCCTTTCTCGTTATCGAGATAAAAGAAAAGTAGCTCAAATAGCTTGGATAAAAGGTCGCACGTGGCGTATCCACCCGAAAGCTTCTGAAACTTGTTATCCCTTAACTTCCGGATCGCGTATCCCTTTGAATGACCTTCGTTCTTCTTTACATGTTTGCAAGGCATTCACGGGTTCGATAACGGTGGCGCAGAAGAGCAAATAAAAGAGAATAAAAATTGTGAAATGAAGGCGCTTTAAGGTGAAGTGGATATTCACTGGTAAACTTATTTCCGGTAGCAAAAAAAAATGTAAAATTAAGATTTTTTAGCTGAAGTGGATATAGACGAGTAAACTTATTTGTTTGGTTTCTCGTTGAACAGTACACTATATTTTCCATGAACGATATTTGGGATATCGGACTTTGAGTGACCTTCGTTTTTCTTTACACGTTTTCAAGGCATTCACGGGTTCGATAACGGTGGCGCAGAAGAGCAAATAAAACAGAATAAAAATTGTGAAATGAAGACGTTTTGAGGTGAAGTGGATATTCACTGATACACTTATTTCCGATAGTGAAAAAAAATGTAAAATTAAGATTTTTGGGCTAAAGTTGGTATAGACGAGTAAACTTATTTGTTTGGTTTCTCGTTGAACAATACACTATATTTTCCATGAACGATATTTGGGATATCGGACCGACCGAAAATTAAGTCCCTTCCACCCTTTATTCGCTTCTCGGTTGGCTTCTCATCGCTTATGCCAGTCAGAATTAGGGGGCACGTCGAGTTCCGTGATATTAATTTCGCACACAACAGTGACTCGTGCTTCAGCCAAATACTCGTCAACAACAGGTCGAACATTAATCGTCGGCTATATTATTTTGCACCTCAGACACGAATAATTTCATCGAATTACTTAAACAAAAAATTAAGCCGATGAGCTGTAAATACAAGTTTCTTTATGAATTAACTTACGTATGAGATGAGGGGTAAATTCCACGCGGCAGCGACGAGTGCCTCGACTTTGCAAAATGCATCGGGTCCGATGAAAGCCACTGCACCGGAATCCTGCATCTCCGTCATAACCCTTACGCTGAGAGCCGCGTGAGAAACAGCATCTTCGCCTCTTCCTAATTGTTTAATTAAAACAAATTATTTTGACAAATAGATCGTCTTGACAAATAAATAATCTTGACAAACAGATGATCTTGTCAAATACATTATGTGGACAAATAAATAATCTTGACAAACAGATAATCTTCGCACGCAACAAATCATAATCACGCATAATCAAATAGATTAAGTTGACAAATAAATAATCTTGGCAAACAGATAATCTTGTCAAATAGATTATGTTGACAAATAATCTTGACAAAGAGATAATCTTATGAAATTAGATTATGTTGACAAATAAATTATCTTGATAAATAGATTATATTGACAAACATAGTGCTAGCTATTGACAATAAGCTCACATAGCACATACATTGCGTTCATAGGCCTGTAACGTACCTATATCGGCGGCGAGAAACTTCAATTCTCTTCCGGGCAAAAGATTCGGATCCTCGTTCACCGTGGCGATAGCGAGAGGCAAAGCCCCCAGGACCACCTTTATTAAAAAATAAAAAAGTAAAATCGCGCATTAAATGTCACGGTAGTTAATTTTTGCCGTCGATCCTTCGAAGCACTCGTATATCTTATATCTTTTCAAAAAGTTGTAAATACTCTACTGAACGTCTAAATAATCTAACGAAACGTTATAAATTTTTTGTTTATTTCGTCAAATTTGATCAATTTTAATTATCGACCGCTGCCGCACCTGACTTCGACCGTAAGATCCGAGAAATCCGATCGTGATACTGGTGTCGAAAGTCCTCTTCATCGAACCGTTTCGAACATAATCGTGCAACAAATTGTAATCGCGAAACGAGGCGTTCGCGTCGACGGGGCATTTTTCAAAATCGCTTCCGGCCCGTAAAACTTTAATCGTTGCCGACGCGAGAAGTACCAAAATTACCCTCATAGTTTCCGATTTTGCAATCGACGAGATTTATCGAGTAAAGACAAACGTTTCCATATGGAGAATCTCGTGCGGTGATTTTAATGGCCCCGACGAAAAACGGAAGAAAAACTTCACGAAAACGCGCTTCGACCTTCTCACACTGTCGCGCTTCTTTCTCGACTATATCTGAGCGAAAGTATAATATCAGAGAAGCAGCGGCGACCAGTCGAGTTCGTTGCTTCTGCGCCGAGTAACCAACTTTTCAAATGCCAGGCGCCGGAAATCTCGACCGTCGCAACGATTTCTTCCCTTTAGGTATCAACGACACCAACCCCTCCCTGCATAAGCTCCTTCACAATAATGATAATACAAAAGTTTTTAGCTCATCGTTACTCGAACGTTGAATTATAAAATTTCCCCCGGCCAATTAAGATTGCTTCGGGTGCAAGTGGAGAAAACAATAATATCGAATTCTCGGTGCGAGCATTACAGGGGAATTCCATGCCGTGCTTTTAAATGTGCTTATACAATGTTTGTTCGGTCTTCTTATTACGTGACAACTTCGCGCCCCGACGAATCAACGAGAAATTTATTCATCCGGCGAATAAATGACACGCTGAAAAATATTGCTTCCGATCGATTAAAGGCACAGTGTTGAATCGAATTATTTACACGTGCCGCATACCGCGGTACAGGTCGGACGGCAGTCCGCACGGATCTTCGCCAGTGCTACAGAAACCGGCTTTATCGCCGGACGGTGGTTCGTTTTGTCAAGTGTCTCTCGAGCGGATTTGTGGGGCACGCCGGCGATTATCCTGCCAGATCTGTATAATCGGCATGTCGCGCTTCGATCCAGCCTTATCAATTTACCGAGCGAAGCTACGCGCTCGGTAAATCGAATATCGTTTCACTTTGAATCCCAATTTCGAAAAAACTTTCGACATCACCTACTTCCCAAAAACACAACAAAAAAAATTAGTGCAGAAGAAATAAAAATTGTTACAGATCGATGAATATGCTTCATTATTAAAACTGTAATAAATCACTTGCCTTGTTATCGAAACTTTTTTTGATAATAAGGCACGCATGACGTCCCAGTAAAATATTGAATTTTACTGGGACGTCATACGAGATTTTTTAAAAATCGGCTAACAGAGCAGTCCTGCGATATGAGTAGAGGGTGGGTTGCACATGGAATGCCAAGAGATGAAATAAAAATAAAAATAAAAGATAATATAAAATAAAAACAAAGTAAAATAATGAAATAAAATAATCAAAATTATGGGCGGCGCAATTCAATTTATGGCTGCAGTCCAAATTAATATGTCTATCAATTCTTTAAACTATTGCATTTAATGTACTTTTTTAAATGTCTAAACTATTATACCTTATACCCAGGAGCTCTTATATTTAAGTCTTAATACACCGTAAATATGGGCTGTAAAGGAGAAATCCGTCAAATAAATAAATAAAAAAAAAAAAACTAAGAAATTGTTATAAAAATTCAATAACTTTGTCGGTGACATCCGACATTATTTTTTCCACGTCAACAGGTGTTTATCTTCGTGACTATTTCGACATATAACATAGACATTTAAAAACATATAAAAAAGACCATCCCATCGCAAATAGTTATGCGATTATTATTATTAACTCCGGGACTAATTAGGAGTTTCAAATAGTCCGAATCGTGTTGTAATTACACAAGGAAGCGCGCTCCGATAGGATGACGTTGACACACCGTGTCCGATCGGGCACAGTGCAGTCAATCGCACGATGCGAACAATGAAGAACGATAAAAAAAATCGTCTTAGGATTATGATGTTTGTCGAATAGCGAAGATGCATTATCGCGTCTAAGAAGGCATACCGGTGTAACAGCAGCGTCCCTCGGATACTCGTTCGATGAATCATCTTCGAATCCCTTTTCCACATCCGTCTGTCCGTGTGTCCGTGCACGTTCGTCTCTCGTTGCCTCTGATCACGAGACCCCGGCGAGCGATCATTATTGCAACGGATAATTCGAGTCTCGTTACATGCGTTACGCTCCAAGGAAAAACGTAATCAAGATTCGCTGCTATTACGGCACGCACTCGCGTCTCGTAGAACCTAACTTGTAAGATGAACGTAGACTGCGTAGACTGACGATTATTTCTCGTACTCGATTCAAATGCGATCTGAAAAAAGAAAAAAGGAGAAAAATAAAAAAACGAATAAAAAAAAGTAACTGGATTCCACCAATGACGGGCTTCGCGCGTACCTGCGGTCGGTACGAGCGAGTTCGTTGATCGCGAGGATCCTCGACCTCTCGTTCGATTCGACGAGTGTCATCGCTTCGGTCAGACATCATTAATTTTATAATTCTTTCAATCGGAATTTCTCGTGCCGTCTCGAGAGATAAAACGAGGTGAAAAGTTTGCTGAGCGGTCGTCGATGATTCGGCAGAGTTTTCGTTCCGAGGTCACAAATGGTTGAAAGAATAAAAAATGTAAACACACGTGTGAAATCTCTATATGGAGTAAAATGCAATGTTTGTACATCTGGCTGGTATGCAAACTCGAGAACGGCACGGTCAATTTGCATGAGGCGACGAATTTACGACGAACTCTCGTGAGTTCTCGTTAGATTGGCTACCCTCAACTCAAAGTCACGAGAGCTCATCGTTTCCCGCCTGAAAAACCTGGTACAACTGTGCAATCTTACCAACGGCTGATCAGCTGAACAGACAGGAAACAAATATTGGTGCTCTTAAAAAACTTTTTTGTCCCTGACCGTACACACTTCTCCTCTTGTTAATAAAAAAAACATTTAATTAACAACTTTTTTTGGATAAAATAACCAACTTTTTTTGGATAAAATTACCAACTTTTTTGGATAAAATTACCAACTTTTTTGGATAAAATTACCAACTTTTTTGGATAAAATTACCAACGTTTTTTCGGGAAAAGTAACAACTTTTTTTTGTAAAATTAACGTGAAAAAAAATTGTGGACAAGAAAAGTTGGTAACAATTTTGCTGTGTACAGTTGATCTAAAGATTCAGGAATTTAGTTTACATGCGGTCGAACGACCGAGTCGCCGATCGGAGTCAAGTTGAATATTTGAGACAGGGACGCTTCTGGGTGATCGAGCAACAATGGTGCGAGTAACGGAAAACGGCTTGAGCGGAGATCGAGGCATCTCGAGTGACGCCCGAGATCGAAGCATGGAAGTATAATGTATACCCGAGTGAGCTGGCTGATGCGCGATATGTACACCATGACGTGCATGAAGGCCTCTTAACGCTGTGTCCTTGAGAAATTTTCGCGGTCGAACATCTTCCCATTGTACGTTAATAGCGCACACTCTCGACTACCTGTCGAAGAACCGGATGGCGTAATTGCCCGATAGACAGATTTTTTTTTTCAAATCTGATAATCGATCTTCAGCTGAAACATAATTAATAGCTGTATTCCCAATAACGGGATAACGCCCTCGCCGACACTTCCTTGATGTACGAGTCGACGAGGCGTCACAATCTACGTGAAGCGTTTGTTTCTACGTGAACACGGTAGAAAAATTATTTACAGTTTTTTGTACAGTTTTTATCGCACGGTTAAAACGGTTCGCCACAATTTTCTATTCTTTTCTATTCTTGTTAATTTAATAATTTTTTTTATTCAAATCAACGAACCCTTAACTAAAAAAAATTCTATGATTTTTCAAATCTAAAAATATCCTCGATCGACCTTATGTGAAAAGTCCCGTTCGGCTATGAAACTCCGAGGGTTCTGTTTATCGCAAAAAAAAAAATAGAAATAAAAAATATAATGATACTTACGAGCGGAAAATATTGAAAATGAAATGGATGCGCTGCGCCCTCGCCGTGTCGGTCGCTCGGTCGTTAAACCGCCCACATTACAGCCGTGCCGATTTCCTCATGGGTTCCCGCGGGATGTCGCGTCTCCTATTCGTAGAGAAACCCGTCCGCCAGCGAGCTTCTTTAGTTTTTATCAGCTGAATCACACCCGATCTCAAATATAACTTGGCTGAAACAAAAAAATAAATATATTAATTCAATTTCAAAGAGGCGCCCCAAGATATCACGCATACAATATGATATACAATTTACTACTAATAATCGGTATTAAAAATTATTATTATATATAATTATTTCATTCAATGACTGATGTTGAAAAAGTCACGCGATGTATCTCCGCGATCGAGTCTCGCCGGGGCTGCCGATGAATGAAACTCCAGAGCGAGCATTTATAATGTAATAACGTGGTATTATCGCATGCGTGTACTCTATCGGAAGACGTTCACGGTTTATCGGAGAGCGCCTCGCCGGTGCGTTAAGCTCTCCCGTGTACGCACCACTTTGACCTTGCTCCTTACAAAGACTACATATATATATATATATATATATATATATATATATATTGTTCAGGATTTTCCGAACCGGTTTTCCAAGCCAGATAAATAGTTTCGCGGGCATTTCGTTTTACGAACTGATGTGCCGGCGGGATCGTTTATATTCATTGAGTCGATCGTGAAGCCCTCGACGCGAGATGAGCCGGTGGCCGGGTGCGGGGCAGCAGCGAGCCGACAACGACTCCGAGCTATAAGTAAGCGCCGGAGAGCCGGAGAGGAGGAAATGGAAGACCCGTCTCGCTGCGTGAGACCAGATGGATTTTTATTCCAGTACCACCGATCAACTTGATTATTCGATAAATTGTAGGCGAAGTAAGGTGGAACGGCCCGACGAACGTAAACCCGCGCTTAGTCCTCGTGTACATAACTTTGCCCGGCGAGCTTGCGGCATCGACGATCTTTATTAAACGCCCAACCCTTTACCCTCTCGTGGCATCCATTTCAGAGCTGGGACACTAATTTTATGTTATCCTTCGCACGCTCATTTTCATTTCTCGATGCGAGGGTCGTGTCGGAAATTAATATCCTGCAGTCGAGATCCTCCTTACAGCGTCTGAAATATACCAATATATTTATTTTAGTAACTACGATGATAATAATAATAATAATAATAGGAATTGCCCGAATAGTTAAAAGATCCAAGTTCCTCACAAAAAAAGTCCGTCAATCAAATCGATAATATTAAACAACTATGTACATAAACGCTTTAACATGTTAAGCCCAAACACAAATATCCCACACATACAATTTATCAGCAATTAGAATTAATGGCCAACAATAGAATCACGGAACAAATCCTACACATTTTCAAATCATAAACTGTAAGAGAAGGAATCGATTTTCAGATAGATTGTCGGTTGTTAATTCATATTTTTCAATAAAAAAAAAAAACTCAAACTTCATATCACCTTGTACTAACTGTGTGTAAAAACCCGACCTTGTCCTTTTAATACCAACATTTAAAAAAATCTAAATCGACCTACTTTTAGGACCAAATTCTTATGCCTTATTCTTATAATAATAATTTTGTATTATAAATAATCGAATAGGAGAACGTTATCGAAAGTGTAGTAAATCGATGATCGTAAGGTATCGATGACTCGGCTCATTTCGTTTAATCGTATTGTTAAGGATGAGGAGGTGGCGCTCCTTCCAAAGTACCGTAGCGCGGTCTTTGGCCCCGATCCAGTGTACAGGAAAAAAAAACCTCAGTCGAAAATCCCCATGTGTGTCAATGAATTCGCGAGACGCGTTAGAGCGGACAGTTCACTCGGTCGATCGGCGTCACAACACTCCGAAACGAGTTGACCTCAGCGGGACATGCCCGGTGGCCCGATACCGGTTACCAGATGCTCTAGCCCCCGTTCTATTTCCACTCGTAGGCGACTCGGTAAAATCTGCGTTCCCCGGTCGCAGGCTCGCCTCGGTCGAGCCCTTGACCGCCGTCGGGCGGCGTCCGTTCGGAATGTTAAAACGCGTTCTCGATTCCAGCAGATCTAATCAAAATATTGCCCGGCGATGGATCTTTTTTATTTCTTCGATCACGTCTTTGCCTATTTTTCGCACGATTCAACGATCGGTCACATCGAGCGAAACGACTGCGTTCGAAACTACTTTGCGTCCAGGTATCGTAGCTTCCGGGATCTCCAAAATGCGAGTACCGAAATTTCGTCTTCGACCGAACAATGAACCGGACGCAACGGGCTGGTAGCACTGGTAGCGCAGGAATGGTATCGATACGAAGAATTTAATTATCCTCGAGGTCGACGATCTTTCCGACCGAATACCGAAATCCTTACCGAGCGATCTCCGAATTTTTTTATGAGGGGTACTTTAATCGATCAATTATTGATAGTTCGAAATGTGTTACATTTTGGATGTCGAGCGATGTATTGAATTTGCATGACTGTGTCTAACAGCTAAGACGATATGATTCTATTTCCTTTCTCTGAATGTTCTACGAGGTACTTTAATCGATTAATTACCGATCGTTAGAGCTGAGTTGAATTTCGGATACCGAACAAAGTATGGAATTTGCATGACTGCGTCTAACGACTAAGACGATATGATTCTATTTCCTTTCTCT
>JAPYZD010004461.1:0-11242 GCA_030522725.1 Ichneumoninae sp. B BG-2022a | reverse complement strand
TGATTTTTTTCAGATTTTTACACCATCAAGAAGTACTAGCAATTTTCTCTTATTGTTGTCGAACTTATGCGAAGTCAGCGCGCAGCGAGACTCCCTCCTGAACCTACTACATTATCAGAAAAAATCGAATATTTTTAGAATATTTCAGAAAATACTCTGCATTTCTTCATACAAATTGTGACCGTCGAAAGTTAAGCCAATGGAATGGTAGAAGCAATCACCAAGAAATCGCAAGAAATGTTTGGTAACGTCTGATAATGTTTTTCAGACAGATTGTCAAAAAAAAAAATGCAGAGAAACATTTTCACCAGGGTAGAGTTTTTGCGTCCAATGCACACCTCTTACGATCCTAAAACCGACAAAGTGCTCACTCAATCGCAAGGACAATATCTTTACTTCTATTTTGTTTTTAACGACAAAGTTAATACAAAAAAAGTTTCGCCATAATTTCTATATCCGTGTACATTTCAGCTAGCGTTTAATAACGATGTCAGTATAAAATCGGTGAATCTTAGCCATATTATTGATGTGTGTAATTTTTACCTTTTTTAAAAAAACTTATTTATTTTTTTAAAAATGTTGTGTTATTTTATCTTCAGACTATTTTCTACAATTTTTTTTTATTGGGGCAAGACTGTTTTACATGAATTTTTTACGAAAAAAAAAAATATAACGTCGAGATACCAAATACCCCTATTATTTGGTAAGATCTCCGATTAGTCCAGATAAATTTAAACATTTTATATTAATAATACTTTAATGTGTTTAACATTTTTTCAACTGAAAAAAAATAGATGAGTTTTTAATACGGAATCGTAATATTGTATGTTCGACGAACGTATGTGTAGCAATGAGAGAAAAAAAAAAACAATCGACAGAATCGACGAAATGGTTGTACCGATTTCCCATTTGTAAGATTATCATTATTATTGAGTGGCCTGATCATAAGATATTAGAAGATATTATTATTATTATGTACTATATATTCGCGACGATATATACCCTCTGTTAACGCTCATTTTTTTGTTTATCGAACTTATCAATGTCAGTTGTCGATTAATGATATTTCCTGACATAGGTGAAAATATTAACAATTTCTTGCAGAAAAAGAATGTATCTGCAATATACGATTCAACGATATCGTAACGTATCACTTTCATTTCTAAAGAAAAAAAAAAAAGAAACCGAATATGAATCAAAAACGCTCGTACTACGTACTACAGCTAAACTGAAACACTCGCAGTCTCTGTCAATCTCTGTACTCATTTTTTTCCGGGATAAACGAACAATTTAACTTTTTATTTTATAGAGAATTAAAGAAAAAGAAAAACGATTGTACTCGAAGTCGCTGATGAAAAATAAAGTTGGCGTTAAACTTCCTACGAAAGTTATTTCTATCCTTTGAAACCCAGCTAAAAATACGCCCCATAAAAAGTGGTTGGTTACCGATATTTTTTACATCAAAGTATCGACCTGCAAATTTATATCATATATTGCGAGTTTGACATTGTCATAGTTGCATTCGTCTCGTGATTGGTCAATGCTATTCACCCGACGCCGTGTCTCTAGACTAGAGATTCGTAAAAAAGAATACCGATGTTCAGTATTGTATCCAAAAAAAGAACATCGAAACCACGAAAATCGAAAGTTTTATTATTACGGGAAAAATATATTGTCAAATAAACAAATATAATCGTCAGAAATGAAATATCTAACGTCTTTCGTTATCTATTATTATTACATATGTAACGTAGCATTCGATAAACGATATAATGAAAATCCTCTATTAGAAACTGTAAAATGTAAATAATACTTTTTTTATTGTGCATGTTGCAAATATTGGCATATATTCCTCTGTTAATTTAACCATGCAGGGTGTCCCATTTTAATCTTACACCAGATTTATCTCGAAAAATACGGCTCCGATCAAAAATTGAGTTTAATGAAAGTTTTATGGTTCGAAGGGGGACGTTCAAATTTTTTTTTTTTTTTTTGTACCGCAATTCAAAATGGCGGCGCTAAGATGACCTACATGTTTTTTTTAAATGGAAACACGACATTTCTTTGTCACTAAAAAATTTGTCGTATCAAAACTAACAACTTTTGTAGGAATATTTTTTTGATGAAGTCCATAATTTTTGGAGTAGAACACCATTTTTGACTATTTTAGCGTTCCAGGATGTACTACGAGGCGGTAAAGTCTTTAACATCTCAAGTGTAAGTGTGCGCGCGCGTGTGTGTATGGGTGTGTGTGTGCGTGTGTGCGTGCACCGTCGTTCATCACCAAAACCACCGTTCTACTCCAAACATTATGGACTTTATCAAAAAAATGTTCCTACAAAAGTTGTTAGTTTTGATCCAACAAATTTTTTAGTGACAAAGAAATGTCGCGTTTCCATTAAAAAAAAACACGTAAGCCATCTTAGCGCCGCCATTTTGAATTGTGGTACAAAAAAAAAAAAAAAATTTTGAACGTCCCTCTTCCAAACCATAAAAATTTCATTCAACTCAATTTTTTATCGGAGCCGTATTTTTCGAGATAAATCAGGTGTAAGATTAAAATGGGACACCCTGTATAAGTGAAATCGTAAAAAACCGATCAACTCCAATGCAAATAAACCTTCTTTAAAATTATAAATATGTACATGTACCGCTTTCTAGTCAGTTCTTTGCTACGCGCTCTGAAACTCGATGCATCCAACCAAACGAAAAACGAAAGAGATTATTCAAAATAAAAAATGTACGAAGCTCATATCGGCAGCTAAATAACGAAAATGTTTTCGCAATAAGAGTGTTACTTTAATGACATCGACATAACGTGCTGTTTATTTAATTTAAAATCTACAAGAAACATATAATTTAGTGGATCGATCTTTCAATTGCAAGTGCGATTCAGTAAATATCGATATTTACTGGAGGAAAAATCGACTTCTCGAAGAATCGGTCCAACCCACGGCATCTTTTTTATTGTAGACCCTGTAGACCGCAAAGTAGCCAGGTTTAAAACTGATAGTAGTTTCTGACATTGGCACCAGCGGTGCTCACGACAATGGAGGCCGGCGATATCCGTTACTCCCTCTATAGTTTTCGACCGTAGCCAATTTCACGATACTCCGCGATGTCCCGAAACCCGTAGCCGCCTTCACATCAAAACAAAACGGAGTGCTCGGTCCCCAAACTAATTGCCTTAAACATCGTGAGTCTCCAAGTCAGTGAAAATAATCTCGCAACAATTCATCCGGTAAACCAAAAAAACAAACCGGCTCCTTCAACTTTTTTTTTTGGAAACCACGAATTAAGCGCGCGGAAGGGATAATAAAAAAATAAAGAAATAATCTCACGAAATGACAACGTCCTCTTCGCTTAGCGGTCCGAATTTGCTGCGTTCGACGGGACTGCGTTGCAAGAACTTGCACGAGTATCTAAAATCGAGGCCGCCGGAGATACTGAACAAGCTTTATCACAATCCTCCTATATGCCTCGCGGTGTTTCGTGAATTGCCGGTTATAGCGAGGCACTATGTTATGAGGTTATTGTTCGTCGAGCAGCCGGTTCCGCAGGCGGTAATAGCTTCGTGGTGCTCGAAGCTGCACGCCGAGGAGCATCAGCGTGTCGTTCAGGCGCTCAACGAACTGAACGTTTGGAAGGAGGCTTCCATACCCGGAGGACTTCCGGGATGGATATTGAATTCGACCTTCAGGAGGAATCTCAAATTAGTTTTGCTGGGTGGAGGCAAGCCTTGGACTATGTCCAATCAATTGGAAACGGACAGTAAGCCCAGGGATGTTGCTTTCTTGGATTCTTATGCCATCGAGAGATGGGAATGTGTGCTCCACTACATGGTTGGGTCGCAGCAGCAGGAAGGTATAAATTAGTATAGGGACAGCGGGGCAAAATGGTCTTGTTCCAAATTTAGTGGAACTCTCCTACTCTCGGCGTATCCCTAGATCCATTGATCTATAGATCTGTAGATCCATATATCTAAAAATCCATATATCTGAAAATCCATATATCTAAAAATCCATATATTTGAAGATCTGTAGATCTATAGATTTATAGATCCATAGATCTATAGATTTGAAGATTCATGGATCTAGATCTATAGGTCTATAGGTTTGAAGGTCCATAGATCTGGTTGTATAGATTGTTGCAAAAAAATGTTGCCAATAATACACAATTGAAGAGGCATTTGAAATCTCTCTTCCAAAGGGAACACAACATCTATAAATTAATTTCTCTTGTTTCATTGCATTCAGGCAGGTATCCATTCTGTCCTGTATGATTTTCGATTTTTTAAGAATTAATATTTTCTTAAGAAAATTATTTAATCACAGCCTGTAAGTACTACATCTTTCCGAACAAAAAATGATAATGATATTGATTTTATAATAATAGTTATAAAAAATGTTACGAGTAATTTGTATCTTTAACCACAGGAATTTCGGCCGACGCTGTGAGAATACTTTTACACGCCGGTCTGATGAAGCGTGACGAGGAGGACGGTAGTCCGGTGATAACGCAAGCGGGATTTCAATTTCTCCTGCTGGACACTGCCTCCCAAGTGTGGTACTTCATACTTCAGTACCTGGACACCATAGAAGCCAGGGGTCTCGATCTCGTCGAGTGTCTCACGTTTCTGTTTCAATTGAACTTTTCCACACTCGGCAAAGACTACAGTACAGAGGGCATGTCCGAGGGTCTCCTCACCTTTCTCCAACATCTCCGAGAGTTCGGACTAGTCTATCAGCGGAAAAGAAAAGCCGGAAGGTAAAATAACATACCGCAAACGATTTTCTAAATTTTAATGAAAAAATTATTATCGATTAGAAAAAAAAATGTATAATCGGACTAAAAAGAATAGTACGAACCATGATTTTTCAATTCCGAGGAATATATATTATTTTTTGTTTTTCGAAATAATTTTTACATGATTTTTATAAGAAATATATTAGTTCTTGCTAATCGTTTCGATGTCTCGATGATTTTTGTTAAATTTTTAATTTAGAACATTTTTAACGCAGGTTTTATCCGACGCGTCTGGCTCTCAACATAGCGACCGGCCAGAACAAACCCGTTGCTAGGGACATCGAGAAGGAGGGGTACATCGTTGTCGAGACGAACTACAGAGTTTACGCGTACACAAACTCGAACCTGCAGGTAGCTCTGCTCGGTCTGTTCTGCGAGATGCTCTACAGATTTCCGAACCTGATCGTGTCGATATTAACCAGAGACTCGGTCCGGCAGGCCCTCAGGAGCGGTATCACAGCTGCGCAAATCGTCGGGTAAGTTCGAAGCATTGAATTCCTTGAACAGTTCTTTAAGTTCCCATTAATTGGCAACATTTGGTCTACAAAAGAAAAACCAAAAAAATCGTAACCAAATATTGTCTGCAATGTTCGCAAAAAATCTGTAGCAAAAATTAGGGGTGACAATATTTTTGTTAATAAAAAATGTTCCGTGACCATACATAGAAAAATGTATCGCGACTATTCTCGATAAGTTAATGATTTTATGTGCAAAGAGTATGTTAAAAAGGTTTAAACTCGTTGTGTTTTTATTCTCATTTGCTTTCGACCGAATCGCGACTAATGAAAATAAAAATATTTTTTTTTGTTATTTATTTTTTATTACGTTTAATAACATTGTGGACTAGTGGATAAGATTGATTCCGTTTGCTCGCCAGTTATTTGCAGCAGCACGCGCACAGTAAAATGGTCGAGGCCGATCCTCGATCGACTCTCCCACCCACCATAGTGGACCAAATAAAGTTGTGGGAAAACGAGAGAAACCGATTCACATTTAGCGAGGGTGTTCTCTACAGCGGCTTCAATTCGCAGGCCGATTTCGAAGTTTTGCGCAATCACGCGCTCACAACGAATGTCTTGATTTTGCAGAACGAAAGGTAAGACTTTTTTTCAATTTAATTGACAAAATTCCGTTTTTCAGTCTTTTAATTTTTTTTATTATGTTTTCTTTTTTTTTTAGTAAAAACAGTTTCACAACGATTGTCAAAATGATAAAATTTATCGGCACTTTTATATTCTCGTTGCAAAATGTAAAAAAAAACTGTCTTGCAATAAAATGTTACATACATTTCATAACGCCACTGTCAAAGCATATTCGAAAAATTATCGTAAAAATAACACTACATTTTCGTAACTTGAGACTTTAAGAAATTTGAAGAATCATCGAAATTGATAATGATTAATACGAACCGTCGAAATTGATAATGATTAATAATCGATTGTTTTTTTTTTTTAGAAAACGAACGATGGTCGTTACGAAGGCGGGACACGACGACGTGAGAAAATTCTACAAACGTTACTCGAAGGGCTCGATGTGATATAACAGCGACCAATATTGACGCGTCGAGTCATTGTACATAATTGCATAAATCAAATTTTTCAACATTTTGAATTTCTCATGATTAATGCTTTCCATAATTTTTTTTATTCATAAGGCGATGCTTCCAAACGGTCGAGAACTTCGTACCACGACCATGAAGCTCCGATCGAACTGCTGAAAGATCGCGACGACGCATCTTGCCGGAAAAAAAATAAAATGAAAAAATCCGTAGAATGTTGTTTTTTCGACCAAAAATTGTTCACGTCGAAAAATCACAAGGGGAATGACTACAGATTTTCGGTCGGTTCGTAGAGGCAATTGTAATCGCCCTCGTGTCAGCGTTGCGGGGCAGCTTTCGGTTTCGGCATCTTGGACAACAGACCTTGTATCTCCTTTTTCTCGTCGTACGTCTTCCACAGTTCGTACAAATTTATTATGTACCGTGCGATCTCTTGGATTTTCTCCATGTCGGCGTTCAGCTCGGCGAACCAGGACTTCAGATCCTTTTGTAGTATCACGCAGGCTATCTGCAGACATCCTGGACACAAACGAAAATATTTTTCACCATGATCTGACATCGAGTGATGATGCAGTTAAGGGTATGCGATACATGAATCGAATTGCATTGAATATAACTGTTCGATTCAAATCGAACATTCGTTTTCTGAATGATTTCAATGTTTTCAATTATGTCTGAATAATTGAATGATTTCAATGAATCGAACAATTCGGCCTATTCGAATGATTAAAGCAACTCCACATATTCGAATGATTACAGCAACTCGGTCTATTCGAACTATTCGGATGATTCGAGCAACTCGGTCTATTCGGCCTATTCGATAATTTAGTATATTCGGAAACCCGTAGCTACAGTGAAACTAGCAATTCTGAGGGATGATGAAAAAAAATAATCAATTCTATGGAATGTGATCGCAGATTTCTTTTTACAATTTCCAATGTTTGCGGCATTTGTGGTTAATTTTCGTCGACTTACCTATTGCTATCTGATAAGGAGGATACAGGAGACAAACGTCGGTTCTCAGGCTATCGTTTATTATTCGCCATGCGAGCGTTAGCAGTTGATCGTCCGGACCAACGTCCTGAATAAGCGTCAGCAGTGGACGGTACGGTTGATAGACTATCAGGCAACAATCCAAGTGTTCCAGCAGATAAAACTCGCACTCCAGTATGTGATTAGTGCGATATGGAAATTCCTGCGAGTACGCGTAGTTGAATTTGTTTTTAACTGAAAGTAACAATTTTCATCAGTTGAAAAATCATAAAATAATTTTTTTCTTCATGCGAATTTGTGCTACAACATCCCTCACTAAAAAATGTGTCCAAGAAAATTTGTATTTGCCAACATTTGTTCGTGGCAATGGATTTTTATAAAAACTTGTCCAGGGCAATTGTTTTTTAGTACAGACGTGTATATGAACATTTTTACTGGAGAAAAATTGTCGAAGCCAATTTTTGTGGATAAAAAATTATCCGGTATAATTTTAGTTGGTAAAAAAACAGCATTAGCGAATTTTCATTGTGAACAATTTGTGGACCACTGTACACTCAATTACTTGTTTTTCTGCAATAAATTTGCCCAATGCATTGACAAATCTCTCAGACTCACCGACTGTTTGGCACGTGCTTATCAGTCTCGTATTGGATATTACTCCGAATTCCTCGACCTTCGAGGCAAGGAAAACCGAGGTTGGCGCAAGTAACAGAGGATCTATGCATTTCAAGCTATTGCGAGCGTAAAATCTCTTGAAGTACACAGTTGCAGTGGCAATTACTTGCTGCCTTAGTTTCAACTGTTCGCCCAGCACTTGGATAACTGAAAAGCAAACGAACAATTATACAAATACATACAATTCTAAAAAAAAAAAAAATGAAAATGTATTGAATATTCCTGGTCTAGAAACTCTACGACAACTTGGTGATATGGTTACTCTGTATAAAATTATCAGTGGATTGCTGGACTGCCAGGAATTGTCAGGTCAAATCTGATTTCGGGATCCTCCTGAAATAGCCTTGAGACGGATCAATTTGTTTACTGTGCCGGTGGATAGGAGTATGTTCGGAGCAAGATCAGCTATTCACAGACTCATGCACTTCGCCAATACTCTTGGGGAGATCTTCAACTTCGAACTATCGGTCAGAGAGTTCAAAGCAGCTGTTGGGCGTCGAATTCTTATCTTTGAGTGATTGTATTCCAAAATAATCGGGCAACCAAAGGCAAATAACCAGTATGGTGGTTATTAATGTTAAAGTGAGCTAATGAAATATATTTGTCTATTATATATTAAGATGCGAACTGGTGATATTGTTCAAATAGTAGAGATATTTTTATAATTTATCAATTTACTGATGTATTTTTAATATTGTATGTAAAAGGGTTTATCCCGTAAATTAAATAATAAATAAATAAATCGACTAACGATTGGAGAAAAAGATGAAGAGCTTTTGATATTCCTCCTCGGTGAGTATCGAGAGATCGTGTTGCCTTTCCCTCACCAGGTCCTGCTTGTCCAACAGCCATTGTTGACTGAAAATTGAGTTTCTTTTTTATTATTCAACATCTTACAAATTATAATACATAAAAAAAAATTACGACTCACTGATGAGAACTGTGCCAAAAATTTCCGGCCATTATAGACCGATTTGTGAAAACCACTCTGCGCCTCCCGAAAGATTACACGATATCGAGGCCCGGAGATATTCGTCAACAATCGTTTCGCAGCTGTTTCGAAAATTCAAGCGACATTTTTTTTTTCACAATTTTTTGTTTCCAGTATAATCGAAAATTGTTATAAAGATAAAAAAATTTGAAGTACATAAATTGTGGAAAATATACACCGGCGAAATATTTGGTCGAAATTTGGTTATGCGACAAATTGCATGTACGTCGGTCACGTAGCGACGTTTCGTCCGGTGTGAGAAAACAATTACAGTGAAAAAATAAATACAGTTTTAATTAGAATTTGACATTATCGACCGTGTTATCCGAAGGTGAAAGAAATTAGTCGAAACGCTTTTGTTTTCCTTTCATGTTCGAAGTTGTTATTTATTTTAGGCTAGAATAGTTGGATTCTTTGTAAAGTTCTCCCACCAATCACATGGCACGTCAAACCGTTCGCCCAATAAGGAACGCGACAGACTGAAATGTTTGACGTACGATCAGCAGTGACGTCAAATGACCGTTATTTCGGGCTACTGTCGGCAGCCCACCGTTTCTACACACGTTCTGTTGATTGGTGGAAGTTCGGTTCTAGACCTCCCCATTGATAGATCCAAGCACGTGTAGAATCGGTTTATGGAGGAACGGTGGGCTGCCCTACTGTCAAGCGACAGTTTTGTAACTGTCATTTAATCGTCAGGTGACGTCGATAACATTTTTACTTACTTTCAAAATAAAATGACGGTCATTTGTATTTTTAATTACTTTCTAAATAAAATAACGGCCATTTATATTTTTGATTACTTTCTAAGTAAGCGAACGACAAACACTCTGCACACGTAAAATAGCGGCGTCAATTTATTCGATTATTAAACGACCTTCATTACACTTGTAATTTAATGTTACATTCATATTTAGTGCATGACGAATATTAATAATTAATTCTACATCATTCATTTTATTCGTACGTTAGTTGGAGAGCGAATACAAAGGAACGAAAAATGATTTGGTTTGAAATCCGTACGAATTCCCGCCTTTGCGCAGCGAATGCGTTTGCGAGCCGCTTCACGTGTTTTCATGGCGGCGTCGACCATAACCTTCAAAGCGTTCAATAACAATACCACGGTTGCGCTATATTACGCAGTATCTCGGTCTCGTTGATATATGAACAAAAGTTGAAAAGAGTAAGAGAATCCACAGTAACGACAGTTCTTAAAGAAATATTGCGGACACAACACACGATAAACGATGACCCTGACGAAGCTGGGTTCTATCGCGATTCGTCTGACGCAAAGAAATGTACTTTTGCAAAGGTATGCAATCATTTCATCATCTTTGCTTCTATTTTGTTTTTGGTGAAAAAATTCGACTTGTTCAAAATGTTCCGAAGCCTGAAAAAAATCGCATTCACAAAAAAAAAAATGTCCGAACGTACGTATATATGTGATTTAGATCCGAAAAACCAAAATCTCTGTAACTCGAGAATGCCTCGAGCAATAGAGCTGAAATTTTTCCCACGATATCTGTGGGTAATACTCGATGTATCCTCAAAATTTTGTCGACATATCTGCAGCAGTTTTATCGGAAAAATGATTTACAGTTTCTGTTACCGACTGAGTGCCGCTTTGACGGGAGTGGAAAAGTTTTTAGTGAAAATGAAATATCGCGGTCGATAAAGAAAACTGTAATGAACTTTTTGCAAGGGTGCTGATTTTTTTTAGGATAAAGCAAATTCGAGATGCATGCGCACGGTAATTTCGGTTAAGGCACGAATTCTTTTTTTTTCTCAAAAAAATTACCATAATTGAATAAAGTTAATTTGAAAATTGCAACCATCTCTCTCGCACGCAGAGCTGTTTCACTTCCCCTTAATATCGCCTCAAATAATGCATAAAACTAACGTCAAGAACATTGAATCGAAAACTTGTAGTACATTTTTACAGTAATTTCATAAAAAATTGAGGGGATGTCGGTAACAAAACCTGTAATAAATTTTTCCACCACTACCGACCATTTCCGGTTGAATAAAAATTCTTACACGAAGTGGATATCGATTTGGATTCGTGTCACAATTTACTTTCGAGCGCGAATGGTCGGCGTGGTAAAAAAAATGAATGACTGTTTTGCTTCCTCATAGAGGAAGCTTTGTTTTGGTAAAAAAAAAATTCGAGATTTTAATGAAAACATGTTCAGAATGTTCCAAAACGTCGAAAAATCACA
>JAPYZD010004460.1:0-11244 GCA_030522725.1 Ichneumoninae sp. B BG-2022a | reverse complement strand
TATTTTATGTTTACTATTTTTATATCTACCATATTTACTATTTTTATTCAGATATTTAAAGATTTTGTATGCTGAGCTCTGTATTGGGCTTAATCTAAAGAGATTTAAAAAAGGAGAAATTCGTCAAAATAAATTAAATTAAAATTTACTTATAGAAGGTTTGGCGACAATTTACTTTTTCCCGGACCAATTTTGAAATTCCTTGACTTTTCCCGGTTTTCCCGGTTTTCCCTGACCGCGGCCATCATGGCGCAGAATGTCCGCCATTCTCAAAATAGAGCAGCCAAAGCGTACTCATTCATTTTTTCGCAGGGATTTATTCGATTAACTCTTTGAGGTACAGCATGAAGTACATTGCGGTTTTCAGTCGAGAGTCGTAAATTGTGACCACCGGTTGAAACATATTTATATTTAAGGTAGTAATTGCGGACAGTCTGACCCTGGGTGAGTTCAGAGAGAATTGAGAAAGAAATTGCTGACACTTCCCAATGGGATAAAAATCTGAAAAAAAACAACCATATGGAAGGCGCTGGATTGATAATACCTTGAGGATCATGAAAAAGCGGTTGGGCAGAATGTCCGCCATTCTTAAAACAGAGCAGGTATAACGCTATTGACCGCTGCTGCGATTAGGACTGGAAAATGTTGACGCAGACTTTAATTCGACGAAGCCTTTAAGGTACAGTATGAATCACAGTCGAGCGTCGTAAATTGTAAAAAATATTTATATTTAGCAATCATTAAAAAAATGGCAGAGAGCGCAGAACGTCCGTCATTGTGAAAACACAGCGAACATACGTACCCAGATAGCAAAAAGACATCTGGTATGAAAAAGTGATCTAAATGGGTTATATATGTCCGTCCGAACAGTAACTACAAGCTATCCTACGTCCAAATATTAACTTTTCGGATGGGTGGAAACTTTGCAAAACCTACTGAGTTTACTTTTCGATAATTAATTTTTCTGTGCTTTCTAGGCAGAGTTCTCATTCATTTTTTTCGAGTTGCAGGCTCGCTATTTACCGCTTCTTCAACCGAAATGGAAAATTTTCGACGCAAGGTTTTATTCGATTAACCCTTTGAGACGCAGTCGGGTGTCGTAAATTGACCGATCGGCTGAAAGACATTTACATTTAACGACTACAAAAAGGAAAATTGAGCCCCGATAGATCAGTGACGCGAAAGGCAGCGAGAATATTTAACGAGGCGTAACGACGATGACGAGAGGATTAATTCCTCGCGGCAGACAAGGCGGCGTCGCCGAGATTGCGAACTGAAAGTCGCAGCTGCGGTAAAACACCTGTCTCCGTGGCACGAACCGACCTTTAACGCTGCAACGTGAATCGACGAAGCATCGACATTGCGGAATAATAGATTTTTGCGTAATATTTTCCCAGCGCGTTATGTCGATGTCTATAATCGATATATACATGGAAAATTATCGGGCGGTCGCAATTATTTATCTGTGTGGCCGCGTTGCGTCACGCACAGTGTTTGACCTCGTCGGAGCGATATACAGTAAAAGATCGCTTATGCGACCTTCGATCGTCCGAGCCTTCCGCGTTAAGGTAGTCCTTGCGAACGGTCTTCACTTCGCATAAGTTTCAGAGAAATGAGGTAGAATTGCAAACCGTTCTCGATGGTACAAAAATCTGAAAAAATTAAGCATATTTCTCACTTCTCTGAAACTTATGTGGCGAACTGCGAATACAACAGTTCCGATTCTAATGTCAATGATTTATGTTCATATGAAGTCAACGTCATTTAACTACATTATAACTATATTTAAAAAAATAACTACATTAACTAAATAAAGTCAATGTTTATATCAAGTGATCTTATTTCTCATTTCTCTGAAACTTTAGTGAACTGCGAATACAACAGTTCCGATTCTAATGTCAATGATTTACGTTCATATGAAGTCAACGTCATTTAACTACATTATAACTATATTAAAAAAATAACTACAGTAACTAATAAAGTCAATGTTTATATCAAGTGATCTTACTTTACAAGTAGTACAAGTTTCCATTCAGAATGTTATCCATCTTATCCGTGATTTCACTTATGCGACATACGCTCTCCCCACATTACGTCGGATAAACGAGGTTCTACTGTACAGTATCGGCGCGAAGCACGTTGCCTCTCGCCCGCTCGATGGTCACCGTTGCTACGCGTTCGGCTCGATCGAGCGACGAAAAGCGCGTCGTGCGGGCTACGACGCTCTTTTCGTCGCTTTACGCGTACGTCACGGGACGGGACAACGTAAATTTTTTTGACCCCGAGCGAACGTAGCGGCCTTTATTCTCGCAAACAGGAAAAACATAGAGGACAAAATAATGCGCGATTACGTAAAGCGACTCGTTGTACACCGAGTTTCCGTCGTAAATTTAATCTCAGTCAACATAAAGTCGAAAGAATTCGCGACGGGACTGATAGGAATGTACAGGCGATAATTCAATGACGAGCTGGCACACATCAGCGCACGAGGCGAGAATGCTTCGCGGATCTCCGGCTGGAAAAATCGGTTGACTGCCGATTATCTGGCGATAGAATGTTTTTTTTACATTCTCGTGGGTCTTCTCGAACGAGGATCGGCATCGATTCTTGGTACGGCGTCGGATTTGTTGCCTCCCGAGAAAACTGGGACACGTGTTCGTACTCTTGTTTTCTCCTTCTTTCTCCCTGTCCATCTCTCTGGCTCTAATGACTCATGAAAAATTTAACGAATTAATCGCCATCGGCCCAGCGTACCAAGGCGACTCAGACGATTCTCGTTCTCCCGTCGAAAGTCGAGCCAATTTGTATTCGTTCCGATCGGTAGACCTCCAACGAGCCAACAGATACGAAAGAATCGCGCGATGCTTTGCGATCGGAAACTCTCATTCCACAGCTCGCAACTCACCGAATCTCTTTGCTCGTAAGATTTTGCCTAAATGACTTTCTTATTTAAAAACACTTATTTTTATTAACTATAATTTTTTTTAATGTATGTATCTTTACTTGTTTTTAGATCTTTTTACTATCTAAATTTTTTTTTTAATTGCTTTAGTCTTTTAGATGCCTCATTTTGCCCCAACGATACGTCGGGATTTTCCGCCCCGCCTTGCCCCCCTCTCCTCTGCCTCTTAAGAACTGATTGACTTTAGCGGTCATGTCGTCAACAATGTAGATACAAACTCCTAATACTCGACAGATTCGATCCGAACGAAACAGATTGTAACCAGGCAATGAGACTGCATTGTCCGGGAAACCCCGATTGAGCCACAACTCCGAGACCATAATCATGTCGTAGGAATGTGCTCCGCAGTAAATGCGGAATTTCGTAATATGAGCAGAGAGAGATTGCACATTCGCATGACAGACGATGAGAGAACGTCTAAGTCCGATATTTTGATCTTCTAAGCCCGACGTTGCAGGGGACCGGAGGTATAGTATAGCACCCTTTAAGATACTTTATAGTATAACAACCCTTAAGGTACTTTATAGTATAACAACCCTTAAGGTACTTTATAGTATAACAACCCTTAAGGTACTTTATAGTATAACAACCCTTAAGGTACTGTATACTACAGCACCCTTTAAGGTACTATATAGCATACCACCTCTTAAGATACTATATAGCATCGCACCCCTAAAGGTTCTATATAGTATAGCACCTCTTAAGGTACTGTATAGCATACCACCTCTTAAGCTACTACACAGTATGGCACCGCTTAAGGTACTATATACTATAGCACCCCTTAAGGTACTATATAGCATACCACCTCTTAAGGTACTATATAGCATACCACCTCTTAAGGTACTATATAGCATACCACCTCTTAAGGTACTATATAGCATCGCACCCCTTAAGGTATCATATAGTATAGCACCCCTTAAGGTACCATACAGTATAGCACCCCTTAAGGTACTATATAGCATAGCAGCCCTTAAGGTAACATATAGTATGGCACTCCTTAAGGTACCATACAGTATAGCACCCCTTAAGGTACTACATATCATAGCACCCCTTAAGGTACTATATAGTATAGCCCCGCTTAAAGTACTATATAGCATCGCACCCCTTAAGGTACTATACAGTATAGCACCCCTTAAGGTACTATATAGTATAGCACCCCTTAAGATACTATATAGTATAGCACCCCTTAAGATACTATATAGTATAACACCCCTTAAGGTACTATATACTATAGTACCTTATAAGATATCATATGGTATAGCACCTCTTAAAAGCATGTGAAAGACTATGGAGTGCGCGCGAGATACCATCAGTAGCGCTCTCGGCGGAACGAGGGAGACGCTGAGAACGTGTTTCACATGATCTTAAGGTACCATGTAGGATAGTACCCCTTAAGCTACTGCACTATACACATCGGCCCATGATAGATAGGTTACCGAGAAAATTCTGATCCCAATTCTCGTCTGAGTCACGAAGTTCGCGATTTCGTTCTACCAAACTCGTCGCCACGGTGATTCAATTGCGTCTTATCGTTTGCGTTCACGCAGCCTCGCGGCGACAATCACGCTCTCGAGAATTACTTAACAGGTTTCAGAGGCGATGGTACGTGCCCCGTTAAACCCGATTGATAAGCGTGCGATATACGTACAATCTGCGATAACGGTAACGAGGAATATTCACCTCACCGGCTTGACCTATTGCATGGCCGCGCTGCTCGGCCAAGTCCCAACCGTCTGTCGCGTGTAATTCCGTTTAGCCCGCGGCAACGGAGACAAAGCCGTGGCGTTAGACGGCCGCACTGGACCGCGAGGGAGGGGGAATACGTCCAGTTCACTGCGCACAAAGTCAGCGCTCGCTAACGCCACTTCTGCCACTTTGCCACGAGCAATTACTCTACGGTACATAAACTAACATGCGTACAGTAATAGCGCACGTGGACGAACGGTCCGCGTACGACTCCATTCAATATCTCTCGGACGACAATATAATGACCGATGACGATTATCGTTAAGCCTCGTTTCCCGTCTCGCGTATCCGAACAAGATACTCCGCGCAACGTTCGTCGTATCGCTCGGTCTGCGGGCTAAAAACCAACACGCGACGACAAAACATCCGGTGAAAAAGAAAAAAGAACTGATATGTCCGGTCGAGTCGCTTCGTCGGACAACGCGCGCAACGCGCATGCGCCGCCCGTATCCTACGGCGCTCGAGCCTTCCAAAACTTTCCGTTTGCCGGGCGGCTTCTATTTCCGTGCAGTCGAGCGACGGGAGTCGCCTTCTGTTTTCTTTTTCTTTGTCTTTGTGCTGCCGCTTCGCGATCTCGTTTAAGGGGATGCTGGACCCGTTTTTAACTCCTCACTAACCTTTACTATCGACGGGGCTGGGCGATCAGTTACAATTTGGAATTGTTAACATGCTACGCATACGCTTCAAATTCTGTAGGACTACATTGATACAAACGCTTCGGCGTGCAGTTGAATTTTCATTAACACCAAGGAATTAAGAAAAAGTCGAATATTAAAGTTTGCGAAAAGCCATGAACGTAGTTTACGATTGACCCACCGAAAAAAGGTTTATCTATTATTTCTCGAACAATTTTTTCGGTCATTAATTTATTAATAACCTTCTGACATTATTATTATGCAAAAGTAATGTTCTTAGCACGTTTAATACGAGTGCTAGCAAGATAGCATCAGACACGTTGAAAATCTGAAAAAATGCATGCGTATTCAGAAAAATGAACGAATCATTTTCATTTAAAAAAATTAGGTTTCCGAGAGATCCGTTGATCAAATCTATTATTCATTATTTTGTTAAAAATATTTCGGAATTATTATTATGCAGAATTAACCTTTTCAGCACCTTTACTATGCCTAATTTTTTTCAGATTTTTATACCATCCAGAAGTGTTTGCAATTCCCTCTCATTCCTCTGAAACTTAAGCAAAGTGAGCACTATTCGCAAGGTCTACCTTGATGCCCGGCGTGGCCGGAGTCGACTCCTCACACCGCCGCGGCACACGCGATCAACGCATAGAACAATGTTTTCTCCTGCTTTCCCCTGCGACAATTACGCCCTGCGGCCGAACAGCGAACTTACTCGCGTCCATCCATTCCGCGCTCCAGCGACTCTCCGAACACTTTTTACCACGCATACAATCCTATCGCCCGTTTCATAAAGGCATTTTTTGTTCCCTAAATTGTTCGATCCTTTGAAAGAAAACTTCCGTCCCGAACCCATCACCGACTTCGCTGTAACAACGATACAGCGCTATCCCGCACGGCGAGAGTCGGCCCTCAACGGAGGAGGGGTTTTCATGCCCCCAGCACGGACCGCCGAGGACGCACGGAACGGCACAGCTGATCGGGCGCCCTCGTCGTATCGGCCCGTGCGGCGATCACAAGAGTCGCGCTCTGGCATGTGACGCGTCAGTGCGCTGTTGCTCGTCAGACGAGGACGTACGCCCGTCCACACGCGCTCCCCGAACTTCCACTATCCACGATACTCGGGCGCGTTATCTCTCCCGATATCGGGCCGAACCCGTGCTCTTACGATTAACGAAGAGAATCGCGCCGGTCGCGTAATTATCATTGCCATAACAAGTTGTCTCGGGACGAATCGTTCTACCGTCCAAAGTTCTCTACACGTCCGGAGACGTGTACAAAAATATATACGCAACTTAAAAAAAAAATTAATCTTTTATTTATTTTTATTTAAAAGACAAATAAATAAAAATCGTGCGCGTCAAAGTCGCGTGATCTTTATGTGCGGTCAAAAGCGATTGCGCCGTCAGCGGAGCACAGCGAGGGGGATAGAAGCGGTGTCGGTTTTTGCGGTGCGAGTATCGCAGCTACAGCTGAGGGAGTCCATGAACTCATCGGATGAGGCGAACGGGGAGGACAGCAGCAGCAAGACCGGAGGCTTTGAGGACGGGACTCGCGAAGGTCGATGGTCATTCTTCGCATAGCGGACGACCGCCCGTATGAGCTCTTCGTCCGAGGAGTCTCTTAGTTTCTCCGCCGTACGCGTTTTACGCACTGTCGTAAAAAAAAAGAAAATAACGCACCGCAGAGAATTAGCCCGAGGCACGGTTCGACGCCGCCCGGGACAACACACAAAAACGCTCAGCTGTGATAATATAGAGCTACTTGCAATTATACAAAGAACACATAAAGGAAACGAGAGACTCGACACGGGACGAACAAAGCATTTGTTTCATTGTCAAGTCCCGGTCGTCCATGAATCACGACCGAACGGCGCGCGGTCGTCTCTCGATATATATTTTCTACTAGAGTTTAAAAAAAATACAAACTAAATAAAGAAATTTTCTTTTTTTAATAAAAAAAATTCTAAAAAATTGAATTAATTTTTTAAAAAATTAAGAAAATATAGAAAATTGAAAAAAAAAAAAATCGGACGAGATGATTCGAAACGACAAAGAGCCGGACAACGGGATCAGCATGAAGTGCGGAGCGCAGAAGGACGCCAGGGGGGAGTACAAGCTGGTGCCGAGAAAGCCGGATAACGAGAAGCAGATGAACGGAACCGGTGGGAAAAAAAAGAAAGGTAGAGAATAAATGGCGCTTAATTATTTTGAAATTGCCCGAGTCGATTTTGGTGGCCGGAAGTGTGTTCGACGAGTCCCGATCGAACGGCGACGCGGGCTGGCGGACTTGCGGCTACGAGCGCGCAAAGTCGACCACTATAATTAGGATATAGATAATTCTCGCGATGATTTCCGAGCGCGGGCTCGGTTCGCGTTGCGCATACAAGTGAGACACACACGGCGCGCATGACGCTTGCGCCTGTTCACGTTACAAATTCGTGTAAGCGGAATTACTCGGTGAAGCTTTATTGCAGTGCAAAGCTTCGCAGAGAGCTTCGACTGCGACGGGAGTTTGTACTATAGAAAGTGCGAACGACTCGCTGGTAGGGAGGAGCGAGACAGCATAGATCACTCCGTGTCTCGAGACAACCCCCTCCGCTTCCCCTAAAAAAATGGTCCCACAAACAGAAACACAAATTCATAAATAAAATTTAAGTAAATGCGAAATAAAGTAGAGTATTATAATAATGCAGAAAATCATTTTTAAAGCCATAACCCTATTAAAACTCTGACTGATGAGAAACAGAAATAGAAATCCATGAAGCAATAAAAGTAAATACGAAATATTTACTTTACTAAAGTACCTTAGTAAAGTACGGTAATACAAAAAAAAATGCATAAATTAATATTACAAACCCTAATCGTATTTAAACCCTAACATCTAACTGATGCGCCTAGGCAAAAACCCCTAAAAATACCGTTCGAAAAACAAAAACAGAAATTCATAAAGTAAAGTAAATAAGACATAAAATAGAGTAATAAAAAGTCATAAAATAGTATTTGAAATCCTAACGGCTTAAGCCTAATTCTATAATAAACCCTAAAATCTAACTGATGCGCCAAAAAACACTGTCCGGAAAACAAAGAGAAATTCATAAAGGGATATAAGTATAGAAGTAAATATGTAGTAACCTGGACAATTAACTGAACTGAGTCCACTGAAAACACTATAATTAGATTACAGATCATTCTTGCGATAATTTCCGAGCCCCGGCTGGGTTGACTATGCGCATACAGTGACACACACTGTACACACAACGCTTCACTGTTCACGTTACAAATTCGTGTAAGCGGAATTACGCGTTGAAGTTTTATTGCACTGTAAAGCTTCGTTGAGAGCTTCGACTACGACGACTGTTTGTACTCGGTAGTATATGCAATGCGAACGACTCCTTGATAAAGAGGAGCGGGAAAGGATAGTTTATTCCATGCTTAAGACAAAATCCTCCAAGGGTCGAATTTTAAGACGTTGCCCTTAAGATCGACGTTTTGCCCGAACTTCATTGCATTCTTAATATCTACCTTAACTTCGAACTTGATTTCGCGCTTAAGTTTTATAGTAATTCGAACTTAAGTTTGAACTCAAATGGGATCGTAATATCGATCTTAAGGTCAAACTAATGAGAAGCAGTAAGAAGATTTCCACCCATCTTCACAACCAGATAAGAAGTTTTCCACCAATTTTCACCATTGATCATGTCATTGAGGTGAACAACTAGCAATCATTCCATTAAAACGCTTTCAAGCAATTCCTTTGCCAGATTGGCTATTTATAATAGTTTAGAGTCATCAAAGTTAATCGTATTTGGGATCCAGATACAGATTATACGCAAAGAAAGCGTTAAAGTTCGAAGTTAGGCTCGAACTTGAGTCCGGACTTAAGATCGAACTTAAGATCAGCCTTATTTATGTAAGCACGAAATCAAGTTCGAACTTAAGATAGATGATAAGCATTAATGAAGTTCAAACTAATGTCTTAAAATTCAAGCCTAACAGCATCGTCTGAAAAAGAGAAACAGAAATTAATAAAGCAATAAAAGTAATGTAAATTCAAAATAAAGTATAATGATATTTAAAAAACGTAAGGTAATGTAAACAAACTAACCTTGACAAGTAACTAAATTAAGCCCACTGAAAATGTAAATAAGAATCAAAGCTAACCGCAAAGATGTGCCGAAACAGAAACAACGAAGAGAAAGAAATAACTTCAGGTATACGGAGAACTGAAAAAGAAATAATAAATATAGAAAGAGTAGAGAGTGCGCTTTCGAAGAATCCAGCGGATGCGAGTGTGGCAGCGCAGTGCCGCAAACCGCCACACCGTATCCTTTGTCCGCGTGGAACTATCGTGGCTGACACAGAGATTGTAAACGCTCCGAGCGTAAAACCTTGTTAACAACTTTCAGCGTGACTAGCAGGCACGATGTTGTATCCAAGGAATTATCGATAGCCAACAGTGGGCAGGTGGTGCCCGCTGTTGCGCGTTGATTGCCTCGAAAATACTTCCAATTTGCCGACTGGCGCGTACGTCGAGCGCGGTTCTGATGTTCGCTTGGATAAAATAACGTCTATCGGATAAACCGTGCTTACACTAGACGGAAATCCAATAGAACGAGGCGAGTTCACAGTAAAATAGGTATCGACGTTTCTCGCCCAAAAACTTCCACAAGTATTTTCTTGACCATTTTACAAATATATGTATATATTATAATAACATAATTATAATGTATGTGTATGTTATAATAATATAGCTTATATATTTTTTTGCAAAATTGGGGATTTGTTTGTCGGTTTCGATGTTTGCCCTCTCCCCCCTCCCCGCCCCCCCCCAGCTATAATTTCGGAATTTCGGATCTTATAGTATACACTAAGAAAAAAATGGTTGCATTAACCAAATTCGCGATCACATACGTTCAAAGCTGTTGTTTGGTTGATACAACTACAGCATTCTTTTGTCGAACGATTATTCGCTTCAGTCCTTACTCCTTATTCCTTATTCTTGACAAGTTGCATCGCGGCCGTACTCTGGTTTATTTTTGCGATCTGTCGAATTTTTATTCTCTGGAATAGCATATTCCTAGGGATATATTTTACAATGTTTATGTGTATTATACAAATATATTTTGGAAAAATAACGAGAAAATAATTGTGGACAAAAAAGTTTGTTAAAATTCCAATTATTTTTCTAGCGTGTAGACGAATCAAGGTCGCCACAGCTGTTTCTCAAAATAATTTTCAACAGCCCGAGCAAAGCCATAGAGCGTTCTTGCAAGCAGACGGTGAATCCTGACTCACGCGAATTCCCTCGGTCCGCCGCGTGGTTATCTATACAAACCCGGCGGGACAAACGCGAGAAGGAAAGAAAGATCGAAACGACGAGTCGTCAAATAGCGACGGCGAGAGGCGAGGACAAAGGAGGAGCGCGGAGCGAGTGGACTCGAGCGGAGCGCGAAACAGTAGAAACACGCAACCTGTGCAGTCTCGTTTTCCCTCTGTGTAGACCCTCTCGGCTCCTCTATGGTTACGTTCGCCAGTGTGCAATTATTCGTCGATAAAAAAAAAGTTAAGCTCACGCGTCGCGGGGTCAACGATCCCGCGTACGTACGGGCGAGACGATGATCTCTACCGAGTGGCTTTTTCGTTCATCCCCGGGGCCTCGGGCCGACAAAAGGTACGATCTCTATCGGGACGAGGCACTTGTCGCACCGGAGACGATGCCGCCGGAGGAATACATTAACGAAAACCTACGAGGCGATGTCCACCGCAGATGCACGAAATTTTGATATTATTGATGTTGTTGATATTATTGATATTATTGATATTATTGATATTATTGATATTATTGATATTATTGATATTATTGATATTATTGATATTATTGATATTATTGATATTA
>JAPYZD010004459.1:0-11250 GCA_030522725.1 Ichneumoninae sp. B BG-2022a | reverse complement strand
ATACGTATTCAGAAAAATAAACGAATCATTTTCATAAAAAAAAGTTTTGTTGCCGGGTAATTTGTTAACCAATTAATTTTTTGATGAATTTGCTAATAACATTTTGCAATTATAATTATGCAAAATGAATCTTCTAAGTACATTTAGTATACATGATTTTTTTCAGATTTTTACACCGTCAAGAAGTACTTGCAATTTTCTCTTATTGTTGCCGAACTTATGCGAAGTCAGTGCGCAGCGAGACTCCCTCCTTAAATCAAATAAATATTGTACTTAAACCAAATAAACGGTCACCGTCAAATAAATTATTTTTCTGGGTGTGTCGACTCAGAGCAGACTTCGGAGGTGATCCATGGATGTACATGTCTAATAAACGAAGACCAGGGAAACTGCGTCTGGGCTGAACCGATCGAGTAAGGAAGTAAAGAATAGGAAAAAAAAATGAAGGACCAAAACTTTACGTCACGTACGGCGTCTACCGTGATTCGCATAATTGTCAAAGCGGGAAAGTAGTTCTACAGACCGGAGACGGAATTTCCGGGAATTCCGATTTCTCGCCCGAACTCGGTAGGAAAAGGGCGCCGAGTGTCGACGAGTTGAAGAGCGAAGGGAGCGAGCATATTGCAACCGATTCGAGTTTCCCGATGCAGCGTAGCTGCGATTTCCACGCGGGAACACGCGCTAGCCGGGGATGGCTTCCGACCTCGTTTTTCTCGATCGCGCTTTCCACCCTCATCCCCTCACTGCGCACTCTCCGTAACCAATTTGCCATTATTACTATACCACCACTCGTCAGAGTCACTGCTCGATTTTATCTCTCTTTCTTTCAATTTTTTTTTTTCATTTTTTTTTTACTTTTCGTTTTTTTTCTCCTGTCTTTCTCACGATATTAGCGAACACTTTCGGCCTCTCGCTCGCTCTCCAGGTGAAGTTCCCTCCTCTTCGCCCCATCATTGGCTCGTGGCCTCCTTCGGCCTCGATGGCTATCGCGACAAATCGATTTCTCGTAATTGCCTCCCTCTCCCCTGTACGTTCCGTCCCTTCTCCGCTGTCCGCTTCATCCACACGCTATCCGGGTTGTCCGCGTGTGCGATTTCACGAATCCCCGAGATTTCGTTCGCGGATGAGAATTACGGTTCGACCGAGGCCCCTCGGATAACTCTCGAAGATTTCCGTTCGAGCACACTGCGCTTCTTATCACTTGCTCCCGGCTTCCGATGCCTTTTAGCAGTCCTTCTTAACGTCCTGGCATTCGAAACTTCCGCGCTCTCGCTGGAATTTAACAGACTTCCGGGACTCGAAGATTCCAACCCGATGTATCCGATCTTAGTTGAACGAACCGCGCGGAATGTCACGCGAGTTGGAAACTATCAGGGACGTCAGCGCAATCTGGGCGCTCGAGTACGATTCGAAAATTAAGATAAGACCATTCGATATCTCGAAGAATTTATATTAAAATTTTTGTTGCAAAGACCATTTGATATTTGTAGATTTTTCTGTACATGCATTTTTTTTTAGTAGATACGATCTATCCTGACCTGACGGGTCTGCAATTACTTTCTCGAGAAAAATTCGCTTTCATTCGTGAGTACTTGCCCTGGTGCATCTGCGGCTTCACACTACAAATACAAAGCGGAAACGTGTTTTCCTCGGATTGCGTCGGCAATGGGATTGTCACTTCCTTTCTGCAGCTCCTCTTTCACTCCTGTGTATCTCCCGCAGTTTGGAAGATAACAGAGCGACCTCGCCACTTCCGGTGTCGCGCCATCGCCCCTAAAATACTACCGTACGTGACCGAGCGCCTATTAGTTTTATGATAGCCTTGCCACGTTCATACACCGCCGGGGGTCGTCGAGCTCGTGTGAACGACGGGTGATTCCCTACCCGCACTACTGCATTTTATCTTTTTTTTTTAAACTGTTTATGGAAAAGTCACCAGGTTCGAGGCAGCTACAAATTTCACTCTTTTTGCTTCCTCATAGAGGAAGCTTTTTTTATTGTAGAATAGTGCAAAACCGAAAAGCTAAAAATTAGTTTACACATGCGTCCCTCATTTCTTACAATTTTGCGCGTAGCTTTCTCCACAAGAAAGTTCGCTGATCGATTTTTGGCTTTCTCATGGAGGAAACTATCGAAAAAATGTTAGAAAATGGGGAAATCCATATGCAAATGACTTTGAATCTTTTGTCGTAAGATCAACAAAATTGTCTAAATCTCATAAAAATTGAAACTGTCAAAAGTTACCGCAAAATTTATTGTAGAAGAAATCGCTAACTAACATTTGCATAATTCGTCGTTTCGAAGCCATGTCATGTATTTTCACATTTTATTCACATTCACTTTTTATGACCTCAATCTTCATAAAAATTGCGGAAAGGAAAGAGGCATGACAAAAAAAAATGTGCATAATTCGTCGATTTGAAGTCATGTTTTATGTATATTTCCCGATTGTTTACGAACATTTTCAAAATCGCGTATAATGTTGAATCGGGCCTCAATCTTCGTGAAAATTGCAGCAAGGAAAGAGACATGACCAAAAAAAATTTGCATAATTCGTCGTTTTGAAGTCATATCTTATGTACTTTTCCCGATCGTTTACGAACATTTTCAAAATTGCGTATAATGTCGAATCGGGTCTCAATCTTCGTGAAAATTGTACCAAGGGAAGAGGCGTAAGCACTCTACTAGTGTACTATAAGGACGCTAAAATAAGTATTACTTGTTCCAACTTGAAAGGATTTCGTACCAGACTCTCGTATCGCATGTATTTTATTTTACCAACCCCTGTAGGAATATCGATTGCGTCCAACGCCTGCACATTCTAGGAACAGGATTTCCAAGAGGAGGATTTCGCACCCGCAATAATAATGATTCTCGACACGAACGGCCCTTCGACAACTCTTTCCAGACGAGAAGTTCATCGATCCTGTCTCTTAATGCGCTTGCGTCAAACCCTCTTATATTTTTTGCGCTTGCCCTTCTGCTTTCTCAGTCGCCCCTGCATAAACAGATTGTTTCTGCATTTCATTGGTGTTATTGCTCCTCCGAGACACCTGAGAGCCTCGAAGAAAATCTTGGCCACTTCAAACTTTGTATTGTTAGTCGTTACCAGTCTTCAGCGTTGCGTGACTTTGTATTCAGTTTTACTTTTTTTTTTTTTTTTTCTTTTTAAAGTAAACGTTCCCGTCGTGAGTCGAACAGACGCGATTGCGCGGAAGTTTCTCACGGTATCGGATAATTAAGGAGGTCGGAGCGCTTCGCGTTAGTCAAATGAGTGCTAAATTTTTTTAGTTAATTAAACAAACTTTTACGCATCTACTGATTATAGTGGATGGTTATTTGTATTGCGGTAGATGTTCTCAACTTAAAAAGACATAACTTGCAATGGATTTGCAAACATGTTAACAGGTTTGCGCAATTTTTCATACCGTTTTTTTCAAAGAATAATCCGCAATTTTTTTGCTCGATTTTGATTCATTACAGCTCATCACGGCCTTGAAAAATGCCTTACGAATGTCACCATGTAGATATTCGATAATATTTTTCGTTTAAAAATGACAGCCTTTTGCTTATCCATCGACTAAATTCCGTCATAAAGAAACGGCTGCCATTTTTAAACGGAAAATACTATCGAATATTTAGATGGTTAATTAGTAAAGCAGCTTTCAACGAAGAGAATGAGTCGTAATACATCAAAATCGAGCAAAAATTGCGGATTATTCTTTGAAAAGACAACATACTTTTTCGAAAAGTAGTAGTAGTTGATTTATTGACAATATTCCAGATGGAACAATTTTTTATACATAGCATTATATAGTGTAAGTTGTCATGAGAATATAAATATATTGTCAATTGGCCATCGACCTAAGTCCTTCAGCCATGGGTTTTACATAATTCATGAACATATATATATTTTTTTAACATATTGTCAATGAGTAGTTGACACACATTTATTCAATTAACTTATTCGTTGTTCATTATTTTTAAGTTAAATTTCCATAATTTTTTCAGATTTTTAAGTAGTCGTTGGGTTTATATTTTTTTTTATAGAACAAAAATCAACGATTACTTAAAAATCTGAAAAATTCATATGTATTCAGAAAAATAAACGAATCATTAAAAAAAAAAAAAAGTTTTGTTGCCGAGTAATTTGTTAAACAATTATTTTTTTGATGACTTTGTTTATAACATTTTGCAATTATTATTATGCAAAATTAATATTCTCAGTACCTTTAGTATGCATGATTTTTTTCACATTTTTACACCATCAAGAAGTACTTGCAATGTTCTCTTATTGTTGTCGAACTTATGCGAAGTCAGCGCGCAGCGAGACTCCCTCCTTAAATTCTATGCGAGCATCCGGCTAGAATGAGATGTGGCAAGCTCAGTAAAATACACCTGCTTGAATAATACCGATCTCGAAATCCATCCAGATCTCTCGCGTGGAGCTTCCACGCCGCAACGCGTTCGGCGTCTATTCACCTCTTTCCTTTCTCCGGAAAGTTCCTTTTTTCTTGGAGCTTCCTTAAAAAGCTTTAGGCTTCGAACTTCCAAACTGTGGCGGTGGCGGCGTCGTCGGCGCAGCTCTAAATTTCCGCATTCACCGAGAGCTTGCCAGCGGAGGCTTTCAACCCGTCTGGAATTTTAATGTTTCCTCGAGACGCCCTGATCTCCGGTTCACCTACCACACGCTCCATCCCGGCCAGACTCTGTGTAAACTATACCGTGAAGCATATCCCGAATTTTCAGATAATTTACCGACCTGTTTACGTCGAGGCGGCGACACGAAAACGCGGTGCAATCTACTTTCAACGGATGCAGACCCACCTGAGGAAGAGAAATAACAATGTTCGCTCCTCTTGCGCTCCAGAATTCTCCACGGGTTTATTTTGAATGTCACATCTCTCGACGAATTTATGCCAATATACAAAATTGTTCGTACACACACCCAGAAAAAAGTTTATTCCAATCAAAGAAAATTTATTACGGTCGAAGAAAAATGTTTATTTGCTTCATAAACTAATAGAGCGTTTATTAATTCCTAATATATTTATTTGTTTGATAATATTATTCTTATTATTTAATAACACCTGCTATTTTTTATCGTATGGAAATAATGTGATATATGAATGATGCAGAAATGATTTTTTTGTTGAATAAGCCATTTTTACTAATCACGTTGCACATTAGTTATACTCATAACATAACCAATTTCAAAATTGGTTCTTCGAGGACTCATTCTACAACTACAATTCGATCGAGGTACACATCTTGAAGTAAATGGAGTTTCATATAAACGAACCGTTGAGTTGCCTCTCTGTTACAATGTTTTCAGACGTCTCAACGTCAAATATATTGTTTCTTTGGGACGAATACACATTTATTTTACAGTACAAATCTTTGAATAATTTTGTAAAATTACACTACAAGAATAACAATTATTTGAATGTAATAAGGATTTTGTTAATGGAAGTAAACATTCCTTTTATCTTAATAAACGTCATTCGAAGATCGATATTTATTTGATTTTAATAAATCCATTTTCTGGGTGCAGGAAAAACGATAAAGTGAAAATTGCTGAAAAGATCAACGTTTAATTTTTTCAAAGTCCTCTCTGGAGCAAGAACGTTAATGAACCGTTTTGGATTAGTCATGAAAACGTGAATTAGTAGTCCCTCTCACGGGTTCTTCTACCCGACTCACAGCTGCGTGTTCAATAGCGAGAAATTCGTTCTCCCGCTCATCCTCCAATCGGGGGTGTAATTTAAGCGCCAGTTCAGTACCCCAGGTACCAAGCTCGAACGTCTATCCGACCGAAACGCCGATCTTCCTCGGTGGGATGAACGCGCGCATCGGTTGAAGGTTTCAAACCCATCGTCCCAGTGGATGGAGGAACTCCGAATCGCACTATAGAACTAACTCAGGCACGGAGACAAATTGTCTTCGAACTCGTTCGCGAAACTTGGTCCGTCGGTCGCGTGCGATCGATTGAGCGAAACGAGCCTGAACGGGAACCACACGTATCTATAGTACATTGTATGCCGATAATACAGCGTACCTGCAGCACACGTACGCCGCGCGAGATACACTACAGTAGAGCACCGATTTTCTTCGACTCTGCGGGGATGCTGCACCCAGAAAAATAATTTATTTGACGGCCACCGATTATTTTGGTTTCAGTAAAATATTTATTTGATTTAAGTAACTACATACTTAATTTAAATAAATATTTATTTAAATCAAATAAATATTTATTTAGATCAAATAAATATTTTACTGAAACCAAATAAACGGTGGTCGTCAAATAATTTTTTTTCTGGGTGTGTTTTTTTATTGACGGCCGCCGATTATTTTGGTTTCAGTAAAATATTTATTTGATTTAAGTATCTACATACTTAATTTAAATAAATATTTATTTAAATCAAATAAATATTTTACTGAAACCATATAAACGGTGGTCGTCAAATAATTTTTTTTCTGAGTGTGGAAAGAAATAGGTGCTTGCTTAATTTTGCATAACTGGACTGTATTGCGCGAGCGGGTGAGGTTCGTTGGCGCTGAAACACTCATCGTGTGTTCCTCAATTCATCCGTTTCTTTCGCTGGCTACATTCGGAAGTGCATTCCAAATGTATTTGAGACGTCCTTTCAACCGGCTTCCAGCGTTCCTTCACTAAAAAAAAAATATCAATGACTCAAGTGAAATTTCGCTGGCGGGCTGCCAAAAAAAATTGTCGTTTCAATTCCGACAATTCCATGTGTCCGTGAAACGACAACATGTCATATATTTCAATGTCATATTTAATTGTGAGAATTCAAATAAAAAAAAATTCTTCGGTAGCCCGCAAGAGAATTTTTTTTTCAGTGTCAATTCTCACGTTTTTGTCACTAGCTGCATTCAAGATAAATTCCAGAGAAAAATTAAAAATATTCTCTGCAACGTCACTTCCGGTTTACAAATCTCGGTTGTCGATCGGAAGTGACGTCATACGAGTAAACGTCATAGGAAAAAAATGTCACTTATGGTTTGAAAATCTCATTTTCTGACCGGAATTGACGTATTTCTCGTATGTCGTCACTTCCGGTCGAAAAATTAGATTTTTCAAACCGCCAGCTGGCGATCATAAGAGGGGCACGTGTGTAGGGGAGTGAAAAATATGCGAGGTTCGTCATAACCGGAGTTCCACTGTAGCGCGGTCTGGAACACCCACACGAATCGCAATGCCACATCCACGGTGAGATACAACGAGCACGTTCGCTTCCCTCGACCTGATATTTGTCTTCGAAGAAGTGTAGCTCCGAAGAGGGTGAGAGAAAACTTCGCATCATCCAATACGAGCTTTACCGAAGAGCTTTGCATGCTCGGTGCGTCAAAGCAGGTGCAAATTTTCCACGGGGAAAATAAATTGTGAAGATGTTTTCCGAAAGTTGCAGCATCGCGTGAGACGATGGAAGAAATGAGGAAGCTACGCAATTTCAGAGGACGCGTTGACGCCTCGTCACGTAAACACGCGAGACGACCAAAATGACTACAAAATAAAATACCTCTAAAAGAGTAAAAGGAAAAATACTTCAACGCCGGGTGATCCCTCAAATATTCGAAGTGCCAGAGAAAAGTTGGTTATTAACACGCATCTGAAAAAAAAGATTATAAAAAAAAAACAAATCAGCGATTGCGTGCGCGAATAATACCACGGTGTGAGAGAAGACGATGAACTTTGAGCGAGGAGAACGCGCAATTTGCGCGAAGTTTTGCTCGCGAAGTCTATCAAAACTTGGGGCGGGAGACAATGAAGAATGTGGAAGGGGGTTTGAACGCGGAGCTGCCGCTTGCGCTGGAATGGTCACGTTAATGTTCGGTATTAGAGACGGCTGTAGCCTCGGGGTAAATACGTGCGTCTTGCAGCAAAGATAGCGGCAACACAGCGGTGGAGACGAACGAAATGAACAGCAGCGGCAGCGGTAGCGGCCGACAATGGACCGAGAATTGTAACGGCGCACGGGAGACTTATAAGACGTTTCAAAGTTGCCGATTTTCATCAAACTTCTGGAGAGTATGTCTCGAAGGGAATTACAATTTGTTCCATAAACCTCGATGCAGCTTGCATCAAGGAAAAAATTTATTTGACGGCCACCGTTTATTTGGTATAAGTAACATTTTTATTTGATTTAAATAAATATATATTCGATTTAAATAAATATTCATTTGATTTAAATCAATATTTATTTGATTTAAATCAATATTTATTTGATTTAAGTAACTATTTACTTAATTTGTGCTCAGAGCTTTTGCGCTTAACGAGTGACCGGGAGTGTGATATTTATGTAGGAGTGATATAGGAATGTGATCTATTTTTGTAAGCACTTGCGGTGCAATAACATGAAAAGCTGTTAAAAAAAAAAAAAAAATTGTAATTATCAAATGTGAACTCGACATGTTAAATATTTTGTAGCCCCCTTGCTGTAAGAGCCGAAATGTATGCTCTTTCTGTAATCAATAAATTTATTATTATTATTATTATTATTATTATTATATATTAAATCAAAAAAATATTTTACTTATACCAAATAAACGGTGGCCGTCAAATAAATTTTTGTCTGGGTGTGACTCGATGAGTGTCTGGAATTCCTCCCAACGTCTTTTCGCGCACACTTTTGTCCTGTCAAGTGCCGACTAGTTCGAGACAGGAAAAAGTTGTCGTAAACGGAAGTTCCACAAAAAACTGCCAGTTACCTCTCCGTTCCGTGCGCTACGTCGATCGAGCAGAAAAAAAGCGACCACATGTGAAAAATCTGTCGCGCTGGCACTTCGAAAAGCTTCGAATAAGCAGAATGCAGACGTAACGTGAGACACGTAGAAACATTAAGGAGCGGTAAGGACGACACCGACGTAACTTCGTTCGCTCTCCTGTGGATGGAAGGGGTCGAAAATACCTCGGAAAGCGTGCAGCTTGTACAAATGTTCTCCGACCCGATGAGGAAGTCGTGTCGGCAGGGGCGAAAAGGGGTGAACTGCAGGAAAGGACGGTGGAGAGGGAGAATGCGGGAAGTACACGAGGAACAGTTTGTCCGAACTTTACGATTCGAGATAACGATTGCGACATCCGGTACTCATGGTCCTTTCCGATTCATGCCCGGCCTTCCAGAACTTTTCCCGCAGCTTTGTTGTTTCATGCAGTTTGCTTCGTTTTCCCGGACCAAGAACACGCTTCTCGTTCGCGGGCAGTTACCGAAGACTTTGTGTTTCTTCCCGAGTGGAAGATGAACCGCCCGTGGTCGCGCGGAAATTGGGTTCGCTGCTTTATGCTGATCCACCGCGCTGTATTGCGTTAACTTCGAAACCCTTAAAAAAACTCTCTTCGCGAGAGTATCGGAAGGGATTCTGTACGTGCAATGTGGACCGAAGGAAAAGCTGGCAGCCCCGACTGCGGGAGCGCAGCAGGTGTTTCTTATATCGGGTCGTTTGCGAGAAAAAAAGATTACGACGGAAAGTCGTCCGGCTGAGAAAGCGGAAGAGACTCGCGGGGACGAATGGTCCATTGGCGGCGAACTGTGCAAAAACTCCGAAAAGCACGAACTACAATTCTTCTCTGAAACTAAGAAATCCAACTCAACAATCACCTCTCGAACAATGAAAAATGTCCCATTTGTCCAACCGGTACGTCTCACATAAAAATGCATATCGCACTAAATACACCTCCGAATTCACCGCTATTTTTTTCCACATGCATCAGCCACACGATGAAAATATGTGCGAGGCACTTAGTGCCCGCAAAAAAATATACAGCTAATTGACAAAAAATTGTCCAAAAACTCCGAAAAGCACAGAAACTAAGAAATCCAACGCAACAATGACCCATTGAAAAATGTCCCATTTGTCCAACCGGTACGTCCCACATAAAATGCATATCGCACTAAATACACCTCCGAATTCACCGCCATTTTTTTCCACATGCATCAGCCACACGATGAAAATATGTGCGAGGCACCTAGTGCCCGCAAAAAAATATACAACGAATGGACGAAAAAAACTGTGCAAAAACTCCGAAAAGCACGAACTACAATTCTACCCTAAAACTAAGAAATCCAATGCAACAATGAAAAATTTCCCACTTGTCCAACCGGTACGTCCCACATGAAAATGCATATCGCACTAAATACACCTCCGAATTCACCGCTATTTTTTTTCCTCATGCATCAGCCACACGATGAAAATATGTGCGAGGCACATAGTGCCCGAAAAAAATATACAGCGAATAGACAAAAAAAAACTGTGCATTAACTCCGAAAAGCACGAACTACTATTCTTCCCTAAAACTAAGAAATCCAATGCAACAATGAAAAATTGACCACTTGTCCAACCGGCACGTCCCACACAAAAATTCACCTCAAACTAAATACACCTCCGAAATCACCGCCATGTTTTTCCACATGCATCAGCCACATGATGAAAATACGTGCGAGTCACCCAGTGCCCGAAAAAAAATATACAGCGAATAGACAAAAAAAAATAAAAATAAAAGAAATAAAGAAGAAGAAGCGGTTGGTACATTGTGTGGCTGAGGAAGTCGACTCAGTAAGTAGGTCAGTAGGTGTAGCCTGCCGGGTGGTTTCGGCGTATCTTTTTTCGTTCTTCAAATGGGTTAGCGAGGGCGGTGGTACAGAGGGGGTAGGTGAGGTTTTTTTTTCGCTGCCCCGAGTTCACTCGGACAGAAGCTTCCCTCCTTCCCGGGCGCTGTAGTGAGTTCTTCGCGATGCTTCTTTCCATCCGTAAGCGCCAGGGGAAAACTGCCTCGGACGCCGGACAAACGCGGAATGAAATAGCGAGAAAGAGTTCACGGAGGAAAAGAGCCAGGGCCGGGAGGGAGCGAGGGCGGGATGAAGAGCAGCGTGGTGTATACCGAGGCGAAAGAAAGATCGAGGGTGAGATGGTAGGAGGGTTGTCTCGGGCGCACCAGCTGCGAATGGGAGGATGGTCGTGTGTATGCGGCTTTGCAGTGTCAGGTCGTTGGTAGAGTGGTTCGCGTAGCCTCGGGTGGTCGAGATGTTTTTGCAGCCACCACCGTCTACAGTGCATCGCGGATAGTATAAGTTCAGGGGAGGGTACTTCCGGTCTTCAGGGTTTCCGCTCGCTCCATCGAGATCGTCCCCCTGCAACGGGTAGTGTGTGCTGAATTAAATTGGGAGGGACTCACTTTCACCCTTGACGTTAAAACGTGTGCGAGGAAGAGCTTGCGGGAACTAAAAACTA
>JAPYZD010004458.1:0-12594 GCA_030522725.1 Ichneumoninae sp. B BG-2022a | reverse complement strand
AAACACTTCCCAATGTTATAAAAATCTGAAAAAACGCATACTTATTATAGGCATTGAAAAGACTAATTTTACATAATAATAATTTCAAAATGTTATTAACAATTTGTTGAAAAAAAAAATTGTTCATCAAAATATGTGGTAACTCAACCTTTTTTTAAATGAAAATGATTCGTTCACTTTTCGGATTACGTATGAATTATTTCAGATTTTTATCTTTATTTTGACTTTCGCACATCTTTCCATGTAAAGAACAAGAAAAATCAAAATAAAGATATAAATATGAAAAAATTCATACGTATTCCGAAAAATGAACGAATCATTTTTATTTAAGAAAAGTTGAGTTACCACATATTTTGCTGAACAATTTTTTTTCAACAATTTATTAATAACATTTTGAAATTATTATTATGCAAAATGAATATTTTCAGTGCCTATAATAAGTATGAATTTTTTCAGATTATTATAACATTGGGAAGTGTTTGCAATTCTCGCCCGAATTTCTCGAATTTAGGCGGAATGAACACCACTCGCTCCAACCTCCTTAAATGCATGTTACGCTACCGGTACGCTAACATATTTTCGACCGTTAGTGGCACCCATCCGGAAATACGTCACTTCCGGTTTGAAAATCTGTTTTTTCGACCGCAAGTGACGTCGTACCGGAAAACTTCACTTCCGGCTGAAAAAGTTAGATATTCAGATCGGTGATAGCGTATTTTCGGTATGATATTACTTCAAGTTCATCAGGTTAAACTACCTTAGCTAAACCAGACGATTTAAATTCATTTTACGCTAGCTACAATTCTCGCGAAAGCTACATTGGATCCAGAACACTCTTGCAGCGCCATCTATTATAACATATAAGAGTTTGGCCGAATTGGCTGTATAGTTTGTACCCAACGCCTATCCCAACCTAATACCTATATAGTACAACGCTTTGTACACAACACTGACAACACTACAGTCGCAGAGTCAGGCAATTGAATTCGAAGCAGACGAACAGTTTAGCAGAAATGTTAAGCAACCTTGGAAACATCGAATAATAAACCTAATACCGCAGTAGAGCTTCGGCCGTCTTCGAAGTAGGACCTTAACTAACCTATCGGAATCTCATTTTTTCACATTACGATTTCCGGATAACAGATTACTGAATCCACTCATCATGGCTGAAAAAGATGCAACAGAGCTGTTCGTAAGAATAGCTGGAAAAGATAGTGTGGTGGGTTACAACAGATTAAACAGCCACCGCGACGAACCGCCCTAGTGGAACTGGTGCAACCACGGATTCGGGGTTGCATCGTAGTCGCAGTCGCACAAGGGTTGACTAGACATGCATCCACCAATGACTATGACGAGACTCCGGGTATACTGAAATGAGACTGATCGCTTTGTTCAAACTTTTAACCTTTAAGCAACTCTGTTTTGATGGACTCGAGTAACCCCATGCAACTAAAAATCTAATAAAGACTATAAAACGATGGTTGCAAGGGTTACAGAAAAACGAAGTCAAAATAAAGGTTATCTACGAGTCTACAGCAAGTTACAATTTTGAACATTGTGCATTAGTCTATTGAAGTCTACCGATGGTCACTTCAGTTCCGTTAGGGCGACGAGCACGATTTACGAAACTATACTGCCATTTTTTTTTAGGAGGCCGCCTTGGAACTGCTGCGCGCGAGGGGAAACAAGACTGCAAAGAGAAAAAGAAACGACGAGGCGGAGGACAGGTCTAGCAAAGTAGCGCTATTCTGCACGAACAATCTCATCGATAGGAACGAAAGGACGAACGCCGCTCTCGGATTCTCGGAAAACCATGCTATATCGGAAATGCGCTCTTGCCTGGCTCGCCACGATTGGGCGGGTTTGCGTGAGCTGTTTCCGCTGCTGCTCGGTTGCTACAGCGAGATAGAACCCATCGTCTGGAGATACGCCTTCGTAATATTACTTTGCACTCCCGAGAGAGACTCGTCGCATCTGCAAGAGTTCCTCGAAATGTGTCTCGGCGCTCAGACTCTCAAGAACAGTTATCTACTGGAGCAACTGTTAACATTGCAAACATAGAAACAGTTGAGGATACCTTGAAATCTTTGTAAATAAAAAAAAATCGTTCTTTCTCACGTTCAGTTTTTTTATATTTCGCCATACGTTTCTCCGTTATCCCTCTTTTGGATTACTTTCAGTGATAATAAATCACGAATATAATATTAATAATATAATTATTGTATCAATACAAATGTGTGCTATTTACAACGTCTTTCATCGTTGACCGAGATTGTTTTTTTTTCTTTTCTCTTTTTCTTCTTCAATATAGATATTCTGCAAACGATATTAGTGCAGCGCATAAACGAGGAGAGGTATGTACACGCGTTTTTTTTATCGTTAAAGATTAAAGAATTATAATCGAACTACTATAGGTAACATGGACAATACATCTAAGTTTATGACTCTTAACATCGTCGACATCGTGAACGACTTTTACGACTGTACAAAATTCATCGTCAACTCCGGATAAAATCTCTTCTCACTTATGCCTCGTCTCTCTACAATCGTTGGGAGTCCGGACGAATTGCGTCGATGGGAAAAATCGCAACTAAACGGCATTTGTACATTAAAATGTTAGTTGCGTTCGAACTGACAATTCGCAGAGGAAATACTACTGGCTACGTGCACGTGGTGTTATCGAAATTAAATACGAATGTGCTCGATGCGATGTAACGAAAAAAAAAAAAATTGCGAGTGTCGCGAAGGTATTGATATGTCGACGGACGATGATGATGATGTTGATGTTGATGTTGATGTTGATGTTGATGTTGATGATGATTTTGATTCTGATATCCTTGCGCGAGGAGGATTATGTGGTGACTTATGGTCGATTATTATGTGGATGAATAAACATAGTTTTATGATGCTGAGGGTGATAATTCGATGGAATAACTGTAATAATAAATACGAGTGTGAAGTAAGAGTCGATTGAACAATCGCTGGTCAGTCAAGATGTAAATGAACACGTGGGTCGTTGGCTGCTAGTTTGATCAGTGTCTTCTTCACTCGAAGAATCGGTAGACGTGCCGCTGGTTTTCCGTGCCAGCATTCACGCATCAGTTTTCCCATTCCCGCTAACGTCTGCGAGAAGAAACAAAAAAAAAATCGTTACAAAAACCTCGATTTTTTTGTTAAAGGAATTTAATCGAATAACACGTGTGAACGCGAAATGGGAAATTTTGTTTACCGCGTCCGAGTGCCATCTGTTGGGTATCGGTGGACGACGTTGATCGAGCGACACCAATTTCCGCATTTCTTCGATCGATGGCTCCTGAGTGCTGCTCGTGAGCCATTCGGAATACGGTGTCGCGTAATCGAGCGCTACTCCATTACTGATGCAACGACGACACACTTCCCACAGAATTAGCCCCAGACTGTATATATCGGCACATCTGAAGCTCTCCAAGCACTCGATGTTCAACCTGGCGGACAAAGTAATCGCATATCGAATTATAAAAAAAACACGACGTTGACGTTGAAAATTGAAATTTTCATATCATCTCTTCATAAAAGTTGAAAATTGAAATTTTCATATCGCTTCTTCATATAAGTTGAAAATTGAAATTTTCATATCGCTTCTTCATAAAAGTTGAAAATTGAAATTTTCATATAGCTTCTTCATAAAAGTTGAAAATTGAAATTTTCATATCACCTCTTCATAAAAGTTGAAAATTGAAATTTTCATATCGCCTCTTCATAAAAGTTGAAAATTGAAATTTTCATATCGCCTCTTCATAAAAGTTGAAAATTGAAATTTTCATATAGCTTCTTCATAAAAGTTGAAAATTGAAATTTTCATATCGCGTCTTTATAAAAATTGTCAATTGAAATTTTTAAATGGCTTCCTCATGAACGTGAAAAATTGAAACTCCAATATCGCTTTCTCATAAAAAATGATAATAAACCACGCGACCTGTACATTAAATTTACGCAGCTTCTATCACCGCGTCCCAGGCGGTGTACTCACGTTTGCTCGAGTACTTCCGGGCTCATGTAGCGCTTGCTTCCAACGCGAAGATCTATTCTGTCGGTGGGCAAACGATCTTGAGTAGTGGCAAGCGCGAAATCAGCTATGACGCAGCTGCCGTTATTTTTAACGAGTATGTTCTTCGATCGAAGATTGCGATGAGCCATTGCTGGCTTTCCCTTGGTTCCGTGTATCTCCGTGTGAAGATAAAGAAGGCCGTTCGCTATACCCAAGCAAATATTGAGGGTCTGATGATGGGTGAGCGGATGCAGCGAGCAACTGAGATGCTCGTGCAACGAGCCCAGCGGATGGTAGTGGGTCACCAACCAGAGTTGCGTGCAGCTCGCGCGACTGGTCATGTCGCTGCCGACGTAACCGAGTATGTTGTCGTGTCGGGAGGGCAACAGCTGCGAGTAGACCTCGGTCTCGCGGGACCAGGCAGCCTCGTCGCGAGAAAAATATATCTTCACCGCAACGCTCTCGCCGTGCCACACGCCTCTCCATATTTCACCGCCGAATCCGCTGCCGCCGCTGTCCAAGCACTCGACCAGCGCGACTTGCTTCGCCAGTGTTCGCTGCACGAGCAACGGCAATCCCGAACCCGATCCACTTGTGAGACTCCTTCCGTCCAGGTATTCCTGCGCGGCAGATCGAAGCGTGTGCGTTGAAATGTAAGAAAAATTGTTATCCATGGTGGCCGTTTTTTCCCCGGAAAGAAATTTCCGGACTTTCCCCTGACTTTTCACTGACCAATTAAAAATGTTCCCTTACCAAACTTTTAACGACTTATAATCAAAAAAATTAATGATGTAAATGAAAATGCCGAATTATTATATTAACATTTTTTAATTGTATATTATTTTTTAAATGTTCCTAATTTTTTTTAGGCTCCCTTTTATTTAGTTCTTATTTTTTTATAGAAGGTGCGACGACAATTTACTTTTTCCCTGACCAATTTTGAAATTTCCTGACTTTTCCCTGATTCCCTAACCAAGTTTTTGTTTCCCTGACTTTTTCCGATTTTCCCGGTTTTCCCTGACCGCGGCCACCATGTTATCGCGGTTTTTATAAATTTCCCGGCACTTTGGTGGGGTATTTTTTTGGAACTGACCTTGAGAGTGCTGTCGCCCGCGGCGGTAGCTCTGAGCTCGTGTGGATGATAGTTCGAAGTGGAGGTCGGCGAGGGAGACGAGAAGTGCAGCATCGACGGTTCCAGCTCGGAATCCATCAGTAGCTTATTCCTTCTGGGAGCCAAGGGACGTTTTCTTCTCGTTCTGCGGGCCAGGAGGCAGAAGAGAACGCCGCCGGCTACGGCGACGAGACCGACTATGGGACCCAGGATTGCTAGGGTCAATTTAACGGCGTAGTTCTCGCCGTTGTTGTCTGCAGAACAGTTTAAAGATCATTTTTATTGAATAAACGAAATGTACGAGACGTAAACGAAAGCCAAATTACTGATAAATTAATGGAATCAAATCATTAAATAAAATACGATGACATAGAAAAACTTAATTTAATTGAATAATTTAAATAAAAGTCTTAAAATACGAATGAAATAGAAAAAATGTATAATAATTTTTAAACAAATTTTTTGTAAAATATACTGTTACACACGTTACACGAAATATGAAATTTTATCTGAACTGTGAAATATTATAAAAATGTACAAGGGCTTGTCCCGTAAATAAAATAAGTAAATAAATAAATGGTTTATCTCTCTAAACGACGAAAAGTGCACGGTGATTCTCGTCGGACAAACAAAAACACAGAAGTAGGACACACTACCAAGAACAACAGCGAGAGAGGTTGAATACCAGAAAGCTCTCAAGATTGTCATCATGAACTATCTGAAATGAAGGGAAAATGTTTGCGCAGCTAACACGCTGCTGTACATTATGTCAAAGACCTTCAAAAGGATAACCCAGCATAACTCCTCTGCAAAATCTACAAGATGTATGTCCGGCCTGTTCTGGAATACGCCAATGTAGTACGCTCCCCTATTATATTACATACAGTGCAAATTTCTTTACCTAGATGCAGTTTTTTGCAAGTTAGAAACTTACTTCCTGTAAACTGAAACATTCATAATTACAATAACAGTAATAACAATAATAATAAATCAAATCGCATTAAAACAATCGAAGCGGAATCAACAAATATATTAAAAAATAATGTTGATTGACATCTTTCTATGCGAAGAGCATTATGTAGAAGGGGATGGAAAAAGTGAACAATTATTTTCTGTACATATACAATAATAATTAATAAATAAATAAAAAGAAAAATCTATGCTTCGAGTAAATTTCTAGTCGACGGTTTGCCGTGTTTTCTACTCTAAATATCTACTTTCTCAACACCCAAAGTGTGAAATATTAAATTGTTTTCTTTCTATAAAAATGTCAGAGATTTATTATGTTATTAAACGAATGTAAAAGGGATTCTTCCCGTCTATAAATAAATAAATAAATAAATAAATAAATAAATAAAAAAGCTATCTGTATCCAACGAGCAATCCACCCGGTAGAAATCGAGCAGTGAAAGTAAAAAAGATTATGTTTTTGGCACGTACCATTCAACCGTTCGAGCATTGGGAACGGTCCGTCGTTGCACAAGTCCGCCTGGCAGCACTCCACGTGGTAGAGAGCCTCGTGTTTGCTTCCTGGGGTGAGTTTGTTGCAAATAAGCAGCACCTGATCGGGTTCCGTGGTGCATGCACGTTTCACGCTCTCCGTACCGTCCGATTCCCTGACTCTCGACTTCCAGCACTACGAACAGATAAATTGTGTAAAAAAAAATGCTCTCCGTCAAAACTGACCGAAACTTAAAGAATTTTTTAAAAATTTTCCACAGTCTTACGGTAATAGCGTCGTAACAATAGTTGGGATTCATGCACTCGTTTCCCTCGCAGAGGTAGCATTTGAAGCGTCTCGGCGCTGCGCTGTTGGCGCTGAATCTGGGATTGAGGACCTCCGGAGGTTCGGCGGGCTCTTCGCTGTCCAGGCCGTTTTGCTGCTCCTCCAGCAACGGACTGTTTTGCCGCTCGCCTGAAAAAGAACCAGCAGCCAAACTCGTCACTGAGCGTTACGAAATAACGTCGACGTCGGAATGCGAGCGCTCCTAAGAGCGGAGCGCGATTGACATTTAGCGATAAAGGCTGCGCGGCCGCGCAGCGGGAGGAGCGTCGTTCTCGATCGCTCCGGCGACCTGCATTAAATAAATAGGCTAACGAATATCGTCACTGTCTCGTCGTACCTGGGCATAGTTTGAATGTCAACAGGAGCACAAAGTGCGTAATAAATATAGCATCCGCCATTTCTGTTGCGCGTCAAAACAATGGACCACTGGAGTCAGGCGGAGTTCACTCCATGTTTTCGCGTCTCGCCGAGATCGGTAACGGGGAGAGAGAAGCCAATTCGTAAGGCTGGTCATCGATGTATACCGAACGGAGCCACGAATATCGGATACATGTTAGCGAGAGCCAGCTTGGAGGATGCACCGGACTGTTCGCAAATCGCGTTCGACGAACAGACGCGCCGATTTATAAACAAACCGTGCGTTGAGACAGCACCCGATACACTGATGTATCTTCACTGCGGGCGCGCACACGGGTAGCCGCGATCTCGTCCGCACAAGCGAGTCGTGCACTTGTGTGCGCGCTCCTGCGTCGAAGAACGCCCCCTTGAAATCCCAGTCGTCTCGCTCAGTCTCTCGCTCTCCTTCGGCATCGAAATTTTTTAGCGGATTATCAACGCATTCTGGTGCCGAAGAATGGAACACATTGAATGGGTGTATACATGCATATATGTATGTTCTGGGGCTTCGGTGGGTCGCGGCGCTTCGCGCGCTCCCTTTAAGTGGCCCCGAAACTTACTTAGAATGGGCACTTGCGATAACCAAGACTAGGGCCCGAGGGACTTTTTTTGTGAATTAATTGATAAATGAAATTAGAGTAAGACGTCAGTCCCTTATCGACATTACCCCCCCCCCCCCGCACCTTCTCTAAAAGGACTTTGAATATTTCACACTACCAATCCCCCCTTGTTTCATTTGACCCCGGCCTACTTGATTCTTGAACACGATGACGTGTTTTATTCAATATATAATAATAGATGGATAGAGGGCTGAAGGACTTAGGTCGATGGCCCGTTGGCAATGGTAATAGCAGAGGAATATATATTATATAAATAATCACGCAAATGTATCACCGTACTATGTAATACATTGTCAATAAATACATTTACTACTAGATGGATAGTTTATTGTGTCCTGCGATGAATTCTCTAAGGACCAAGTATTACTGATAATCGATACATGTTGCGCAGCGAAGACAAGTTTTTCAGAAAGAAATAAATATAGTTTTCCAGAATGTTTTACAGTTTACGCAACACTGTAATGAGTGTAATAACGATAATAAGGATACACATATATATAGAGTAGAGTATATGTTTGTTCGTTTTCAAAGTAAGCTGGAGCGCTCGATTTTTCGTGGAAAGGTATTATCTATACGTCCAATAAATATAGATATACTGTAAAATAGAGCGCTCTGCTCCAGCTCACTCTCAAAACGATCAGACCTTATATATGAAACATATATATGTAACGAAGTGCGACCATGGGCGCGTTTCAATATCAGCTGCAAGTTTTTCTTCTTCGAGCAATTCGGTTGGCTGCAAGTCGTTCGCAGCTTGAAGGCCAAGCGTGAGTTACAATGTCAGCCGCAAGGGGTCGCAGTCGCTCGTAAACCTCATTTCTCTGCTCATTTCAGTTTGTCGCGCGGCGGAAAACATGCTCGACCTTCCATGTGACTGGAAGAGTTTTGTTATTATCTGATTACATTACATTTTAAAAAGCGTAACGCTCCACACGATGACGTCCCTGATGCAAAACGACAACGAACTGAAGCGTTTGTTGGGCAGTCCGGTGAAAAATGTGGGCGAGGACAGTAGCATGGCACCACCGCTTACCGTAAGTTTGAATCGGTTTTGTTGACTTTCACTGTCCATACGGTCGACAAACATGCAAGCGTGCTCGATGTTGCGAAATCGAGGGTTTATTCATTTTTTTCTTCGAATTAAAATTCATTAGAATTCTTTACAAGTTTTCATTACAATTCGTTAAAGTTCATTAAAAATGATTAAAATTCATTAAAATTGATTAAAGACCATTTATAGTTTTAATTAAAATTTATTTTAAAATTTCATTAAAATTGTTGAAATTTCAGACGAACGTACCTCGGCCGACGCCGTCGCAAAATGCAGCACCTCAGTCATCGATGAGTCCCATGGTGCCTCCGCAGAGTCAGAAAGAAGTCGTGGAACCTTGTTTACAGTAAATATTACTTTCACCAACGGTACGCATCGTGCTTTGGACGTTAAAATTATATTGCACCTTTCTTCGCAGGAACGTCGTTTCCACTGTGGATTTGGCGACGGAACTGAAGCTCATGTACATAAATACAAGAACACGAAACTCTGAGTACAATCCTGCACGATTCACGGGACTGATAATGAGAATAAGAAATCCAAGGGCCACGGCATTGATATTTCGCTCCGGCAAGCTTGTGTGCACAGGTGCGAGGTGCGAAGAAGACTCGTTCCTTGCGGCCAGAAAGTTTGCCAGGATAATCCAGAAAATTGGATTTCCGGTGAGAATTGTCCCAATGGAAAGCGGCACTGCCCATTTATTTATTTATATATTCATTTATTTATTTGTTTTGATGGGAAAATCCCTTTTGCAAAAGATATGTTATTATCTATTAAATCTGATGTGCGGTTGCATAATTAGTATTCTATAATTAACATTCCATTATTAGAGATTATTAGAGATTACAGAGTTTATCACAATTTTTACCTATGCAAGTTGCATAGGTAAAAGGAAGTGCATATTGTATGGTAGTTCTGCACTCTTCGTATAGTCGCCCTCTCAAACTCCCCCAAAGAATTTATGAAGTTCAGCTCTTTTACACCATTCGCGAGACTCGATAGTGTATTCATTTTCTTTTTTTTCTCACTTATTAACTCCAGCTTTGATTAATGTGTTGCAGGTAAGGTTCGTCAACTTCAAGATCCAAAACATAGTGGCTACGTGTGACCTGAAATTTCCAATAAAGTTAGAAAATTTGAACCACATGCACGGACAATTTTCGAGCTACGAGCCTGAACTTTATCCCGGATTGATATACAGAATGGTGATGCCGAGAGTGGTGCTTCTAATCTTCGTCAATGGAAAGATTGTATTAACGGGTGAGTCGCTTGATTGCCACGATAAACCAGCACCGATTAACCGTAATCGTTCATGGCAAGGAAATGTGTTTATTGCAGGCGCTAAAAACCGGACTGAATTACACGACGCGCTGACGAATATACATCCTATACTGAAGAGCTTCAGAAAACAATAAGAGAGCGACAATTAATTTACTGGTTTAATTATTTGTTTTTTTGTTTACACTGTCGATCGACTGGGTAAGTGAGTACCCAGGATCGTCAGTGGAATCGACGAATCTTAACGATCGTCTTTTATTTTCGTGAATTTTTGCTATTACGGAACGACGATCACTGGTCATGCAATCGAACAATAAATATCACGTTATTTGTTGATAAGAAAATTATTCATTCTCTATTCTCGTTACCCAGCGTGTAAAGATCGAAATTATTGAGACAACCTGTCGAAATAATCCTCGAACGGAATATTACACGTACATTGATAAAATCTATCTATGTGCGTGTAACAACATGAATTATCAACATAGTAAACCGATATGGTTCAATAATCGTTGCAACCATATTCTCAAAATTAGGCGACGAAACGCAATGCATAATATACGCTATAATAAAGGTAATACTGAAAGTGATGATTGGATATCTGTTGACTTAAAAACTCATTTTTCGACCAGACGTGATGTCACGCCAAAAATACGTCACATCCGGTTTGAAAATTGAGTACCCAGGATCGTCGGTGGATTGACGACTTTTAACGATGATCTTTAACTTTAGTGCATTTTCGCTAATACGGAAAGTCGACGATCACTGCTCTAATATGATGCAATAAACATCACGTTATTTGTTGATAAAAAAATTATCATTGTCTACTAAATTCAATAATTCTCCTTTCTCGTTACCTGGCGTGTAAAGATCGCAATTGTTGGGACAACTTGTCGAAATAATGCTCGAACAGTAGAACACAAATACATTGATAAAATTTATATATTTCAACATAGTAAACCGATATGGTTCGATAATCCGTTACAAATATATTGCCAAAATTAGGCGACGAAACGTGATGCATAATATTAACTCTGTAAAGATAATACTGAAAGTGACAATTGGATATCCGTTGATTTCAAGTGTCCAGCAAATTCATCAACGTACGAAAATGATAATTACCGCGGAAATTGTGTTCACACGCGATGGAGAGGATACAAACGATTGTGCACATTTACGCTTCTCTTCTCTTCTAAAAAAAAAAAAAATACATTAATTGTGTTGGTGTAGCCTTGCGTGTTTAAAGTACGATCGTTACATTCGTCCTGAGGCGCGAATGTCTTCAGCTTTTAGTGCGATGCACATAGACGCGTTCGCCTCTCGACGCCAAAACCTCTTGGCTCTCGCCGAGCTTCACTTATAATCTAAACATTAAGAATAAAATTTTATCATAGTTTCATATCAATCGATCGGGCGACTCCTCGATTATAACAATTATGAGTGTGACGCCCAATCGCTTCGGGATCGCGAGATACCATAAGTTGGATATTTTTCTTCTTTTTTTGCATTCATTTATGATATTACGTGAATGCCTTTCTTCGCGGCTATGGGTAGCTTCTCTCCTCGGAAGAAGGGATTCGCATCCTGAAAGTGAATGAAAAAAAAATTAATTACATATCCAGTGCAAATTTTAATTTACGATGCACTGTAAAAAAAAATCGTATGAAAGTTAGTGCAGCGGTTTGGATGTTTTTAATGCAAAATCTGGTATATTAAACTGCAAGTACAATTGTGATGAGAAATCAATTTTCAGTGTATTAAAAATATTAGAAATACTTTATTTTTTAATATTTAAGTTACTTTTACTATAAGGGTACTTAAATTTTTATAGTTTACTTTAACATCAATGAAAAAGTATATTACTTTTTCGTCACGATTGTACATTACATTTAATGTACCAGTGTTTGCATAAAAACTTCCAGTCCGGTACATTAAATTTACAATTTTTTTAAAAAGTGTACCTTTCGATTGCTTCAACGCATACCTGAAACTGTTCGACGATCTGATCGAAGTCGGAGTTCACGAGGTGAACACCCGAGAGTCCACGATCCGTCTCCGCAGTTACCGGACAATCGAGCATGTGCTCGCTGTCGCACATACAGTCTTGAGCGCCCTGGTACTCTTGGCTGAATGCTGCGGTATTCTCGAAATCCTCGATGCAATGATTTTCGCCTGAAAAAAATTATTCTTCATTTAATTTTTTGAATTTATTTAATTTTTTGAATATATTTAATTTTTTGAATTTATTTAATTTTTTGAATTTATTTAATTTTTTGAATTTATTTAATTTTTTGAATTTATTTAATTTTTTGAATTTATTTAATT
>JAPYZD010004457.1:0-15883 GCA_030522725.1 Ichneumoninae sp. B BG-2022a | reverse complement strand
ATTATCCCGGTGCTCCCTTCATCCTATTCTATTGTCATATTATCGATATTCATAACGGAAACGATTCTCACAACAAGCATGAGGAGTGCGGGAATCTCAATATCGTTCGGAAATAAGAGTTCGTAGTGATTTGTTGCTGCAAGCCCAGCGGCTTGTGTAGTCACTCCGATTTAATAAATCATTAATCAATCAATAACAATAATTGATGAAAAGCTGATATCACAAAAAGAGGTGCTGAAACGGAGAGTTTCGTCGAGATGCAGGCGAGATTTCTGCACTCTATGCTCGTGATAGTGAGCGCGAAAATCCTGTTACCTCATGCCGGTGAGTATATTCATATGTATACACCATCATATGTTACGTAGTTGTTATGATAATACCGTGTTGTAGGCTGTTGATGGGATGCTGCGAGGACTTTGGAATACTCACGGGTTTTTAACGAATCTTGATAGGATGCTTGTGTTGTGTCGTGTGAAGTATTCATATCGCGTGACTAAAATCAGAAGTAGGTATCCTCTGTGTATAGGCATATGAAATGTGCCTTTGTGAGATTAGTCACGCGATATACATCTGCATACATCTGACTGTTTAATCCACATATTACTTACTTCTCACAGTGTTATGGATCAGTAGTGAAGCTAACAAACCTTTTTTTTTCATTAAAATGACCTACTTCATAAAAAAAGTTTTTATGAAGTAGGTCGTTGCGAATAACTGACTATATCACATGTTTCATAATCACTTATATTTATAAAGCTTTAATTTGTCGTACCCGAGAGAGTAGTTTTTCTTATCACTTTCTTTTTTTATCGTTAATTCATTAAACAAAAGTAATGCAGATTAAAATACTATGTTCACGGGTGATATGCATCAATTGGATTTCATATACCTACATTGTATTTGAATTTTAATAATTTCATCTTAAATGCAATACCTGTATATTAAAAGTACCGGCGATAGCATTGAAAAGTAAGATATCCGTATATGAAAATTATATTATTATTACAAATGTTATACAAAAAATATTGTTTTTAATATACCGGTAATACAATATTCTTATATACGTGTCAATGAAATTTCATATACCGTATATGCATAAAACTTCATATACATTTATGAATTTTCATTTCATTTTCAATGAATTTATCTATGAATTATGTATAGTGTACATCGTAAATAGGTGACGAAAAAAGTTCTGTGTTTTTGGTGTAGAAGCGAAAGCTGAACAGTACGAGTTAATTACTATTATTAGAGACACCATCGGAGGAGGTGTTAGTTATTTAAGGTTCAACGAAACTAGCAAGCGGATGGACAAGCAGGGTAGAAACAGTTTCAATGTATAAATCACCGAGATTTTTTTTCAGCAATTTTTCAAGTATGTTCGTTTTGTATGCTTTAAGTTGGTGCAAAGGTGATGATGGTGGGTCGAGGCGGAAAGATGGGCCAATGTGTCAACACACACTATTGCCCACAACAATAGTGTGTATTGACACAAGTGCGGATCTAAAAAAAAAATCTAAAACTTCGTTCATTCACTTGTATTCATAACAGTGAGGTATTTTAAGTGTTAAATTTTCATCCTGATGAGATTTAAAAATATCACACGAGCTTCCTTGATTTTGCATAGATGGGCCACTTTTTCATGTCGTTAAAATTGTGAAATTGACATCACTTCCATAAAAAAAACTCGACGTTTTGAAGAAAATTTAAGTGAATTCTCAGCTTCTGAAGCCTTACCAAGGCATTTGTAGGTAAAGTTCTGTACTAGCCGAATCCCAAGGTCTGTATTAGGGGAGAGCGGGGTAAAATGGGACAGTGGGCCAAAATGGGATACTGGTGCAAAACGCAATTTTCCAATAACTTTTGCATGGTGACGGTGTTTATGAGTGGGGCAAAACGGGATTGAAAATCGGTTTGTATCGTCAGACCAAAATGAGGCATCAAAAAATTATTGGAAAATTGCGTTTTGACCCCGCTGTCCCATTTTGCCCCGCTCTCCACTACGCATGCGGGAAAAGCAAGTGAGAAACGAGAAAAAGGGCCTCAATCGTTTGTTATTAACAAATAAATGAACATTTTTAAAAATCATCCTGTTATTAGATAGAAAATATTAGAATCAAGGATCTGTCGAAATTTCAACTCAATTGGTCGGATAGATTTTGTGATACGATGTCCGTTGTTTGTTATTTCTTAATTGTTAATAAGTCCGTTGTCAATTGATATTTTTCGAAAAAAAAAAAAAAAAAACTCAACCTTCATAACACCTTGTACTAACTGTGGGTAAAAATCCGACCTTGTCCTTCTATTTTACCGGCGTTACAAGAAAATTTTGAAAATCGACTTGCTTTTTCATACCAAACCATATGCTAAACGTAAAACCTCTTATGTGCATAACATTTTATGATGTAGGCGGAGCGCCGAAGTAATTAATGATTTAATATCCTTCTCGTCGTTTAATAAAGCGTATATGACATGTGTTTACTGACAGGTTGAAGCTTGGGCCAGTACAATACATTAAACATGTATGGTACATGTGAATTCATGTGAGCCTTGTACCGTTGTAAAGTGGCAACGGGGTTTCCCAGTGCTACTTCATTGCGCATCTGACATGAGTCATGAAATCTAATGCACAGTGAGGTTATAGTATCACCAAATCGTGTCTGGTATTTGCATTTATTGAAAGATTGTTTTAGATGAGCATTAGTGTCTTTTTTCACACTAATGACTACTTTTTTATACTAAAATCTACGAGAACCCAACCTTCCGGACCAAGTTTTTTATATGTGAAAAAAAATATTTACCCTAGACATAGGATTTATTTTCTTCCCATGAAACTAGTGTAATGTGCCATGAAATTAGGGTTGTTTTCTTCTTCAACTACATGCTATTAGACCAAAAAAAAATGTATATCATTGTCTCCGATCGAGGCTCGATATATGCGAAAAATATTTTATTACGCTGGACACTGAATTTTTTTTCCATGCAATAAGTATGATGCGCAACGAAATAAGGGTTGTTTTATTTAATCCTTTATAAGTCACACCGCCCGAAAGCGTACCAAAACCGGATCAACGGACACGTCATTGGGGCCACGAGTTGCTACGGTAGTGTCTATGAGCGAGGATAGAGGTGTGACTTATAAAGTGTTACAAAATTTTTTAAAACGTTAGCACATTATATTATACGGCAGATGCGCAGTGCGTCACAGCTGGAAAACTGTTGCAACTTAGTAAAATTTCAAACTTCACTCCAACTTTAGAATCTCTTTGAGTATTCTAAATGATTTTTACTCTTTTGTACTCTTTTGGACGAAAGTTTTTATCCTATTGTTTACTGAAGGAAACTAATTTACCGGATTAGGCAGTGAAAGTTTTGGGATTGTTCTCACTTTTCAAAATGTAAAATGTATTTTCAAGATTTGGACAAGGATTATCGGGATCGCATATGTAATACAGCATTTATAATCGAACGGTCGCCGAATGTATTGAACATTTGTATTGAACTAACTAACTTCAGCCTTGCCGCAACGATAATTCCTAGACTCTTTTGTAGTGAGCCCAGCGGTGGGTGTTGTAAATTTCAGTGAAAATTCAGTGACGGTATATCGATGATATGTTGTGATGTAGTACAATATCGGTTATACGAGAACCGTGTGACATAGGATATATTGCACAAACCTTCGGTGGAAAGTGAGGATAGTCTCGAGCGTATCAGACAGCACAGAGCCGGTTATAATCCCGTTTATCCGCGGTAAATTAGTCGCGAGCCCCCTTATTTCTCGTTCCTAGGAGAGCGTCTTTGGCGGTGATCAAGAAGGGGGAAATCTAGAGAGCGACAGCGTGAGCTAACCGGCAGTAAGGGGTAGTGCTAATTATGCGAAGGCAAAGGTCGAAACATAGTCAAAGGGGTCTTCCTTCGTTTTCGCGCTATCCTCTCCTTATTCTATCCGCCTACCGATTACCTCGAGAACCAGTACAGAGATGCGGTGAAAAGCGGTCTCGTCATCGCGCGGCCTGATATAAAAAGGGGGAAACAGTCTGCGACGTTTATAGCAAGTTAGGTGGATCCTGGCTGCCGGTGACGGTCGGGGATGATCCTGGCTGCCGTTGCCACCCTACTGCAGATTCTCACAGGATTCACTATCCTGGAACCGGATATAATCTCTCTCCTCCGCGCTCTGTCTGTACCTCTTTATCCCGGGTAGAGAAGGCGGGAGAGTATGTTCTCGTTAGTATAGAGACGAGCTGAGAATAGAACACTGTGGTACAGGGGTTGTATATACCTACATAGCGGTATTAGGTATACCAGTAGGAAATCGGTACCAGGATATGCGGCGCTTACGCCATAGGAATCCAGCACAGCCGGGGCTGGATCATTGCGCTCTACGGATCTTTGATCCTCTCACCGACCGGAGAATCCCTTCGGCGATTCGACTTAATTGAATACCATGAGGCTACGCGCTACCGATGCCGTCACGTTTACCGAATTATAGCAACGGTACCATCATTCATTGTCTTTGTTTACTGCCGATTATGGTCCAGTAAAACGTTATACATACTCGTTTGTATAACGTTTTAGCATTAAACAATTTGGGACCTGGACAGCGAGCAACATTTCAAGGCCAATTGGCCTTGAAGTGTTTGTTTCTTCTTCTTTTTCTTCTCCTTCTTGGTTAACGCCCTCTATTGAGAGCATCATGTCTCAAAGTGTTCGGTTCATCGTACCGAATAAATATTCTATTCATATAGCGAACATTGGTGCTTCCCGTAGGGGATATCGTGCCAAAAATTGCGCACCGGGGCAAAACGGGATAATGTGAAAAAACGCAATTCTCCAATAACTTTGAGTTTACAGAGATGGTGGTAAGTGGGACAAATCGAAAAATCAAAAAACATTGGAAAATTGAGTTTTGCCCCGCTGTGCCCCGCTGTGCCCCGCTGTGACCCGCTGTGCCCCGCCGTGCCCCGCCGTGCCATTTTGCCCTGGTCTCCCCTACGTATGCGATGAACGATGAAGTCGCGAATGGCGAATCTCCGTAAGTCGTCAAAGCTCCACCAAGTCTGAGAAAAGGACCTAGTAAAAAAATGAGTATATTGCTTGAGAAATATTACCGTAGCGCATAGCAGTAGAGAACTATGGCACCGCCAATGGCATAAATTGTCGGACTTTATAAGAATTTCTCGTAGATATTATGATAAAAAGTCTTGGAAAATCTTTTACTTTCTGCCATAGATGACCCCTGGTTGCGTCCTCCCATAATAATAATTTGCATTATAATCTTTCTCTCAGTGTGTTGAATTATCAAAAAAGACGACAGGTCACGTTAAACAGTAAGTGACAGTCGATTAATCGAACGATCAAATTTAAAGGTAATCGTTTATCGAGCGGCGAGAATGCCTGACGTGCTCTCTAGCCTAACTGGATCGCATCCTACAGGAAATAGGAGGCGACCTCAGTTTCTTCAACTTGTTGAACAAACTGGATGGAGCAAAGTTAAGGAGGAGAAACTGTTGGGCACTCTATAACGTGGGGCGGGGCACTTTCCAATAGATAGTCTCGTCTGCGTCTTCGATCGATTGAAGGTGACGATTAAGTGAGGGTATTTGATCCATTTAGTATATTTACCGTGTGTCAGTATTTGATCCATTTGCTGTTTCCCTAACTACTCCGGAATCTTTGATCGGCGAGTGCGTTCACTGGTATTTTAGAAATCGCACCCTTCGGCGTTCGAACTAATTGAATCTGTGTACAGAGCGTGCGCTCACCTCCCAAAGCGAGGATATGTGGATGCAACAGTGCATATACATTGGTGGCGCCTTGCTCGCTCATCCACCAAGTGCAACGGGCGTAAATGCAACGATACCTGCATTCGTTTAGCTCGAGGCATTTCTCCATACATGCACGCACATATAGCAGGTAGAGGGGCGGAGGGGTGAGGTGAAATGGGCAAACACCTACAAACACCTACAAACACCTACAAACACCTACAAACACCTACAAACATGCGGAGGACGGACACGAGCTCGTTATAAATGGGAAACCGTACAAAGTGCAACGGTATTTCCCATATAGCGTTTGCGTAGTATCTGTTTGCGGTGACGCTCACCCGTCGGAGCGCGAGGTATCTATACACAACGAGATCGTTTGCTCTTTTCACAGAATGAACTATGAATTCTCTCGTGAAACAGAACAGAACAGAATGCAGAGGAAGCGGGTAAAAAAATCTGGCGGGTGAATAATGAAAATTGAACGAATGACCTCCCCTCCTCCCCTCCTCCCCTCCTCCGACGCGGCCTGTTGTCGACGGACGGGTTAGGTGCGCCAGAGGTTAAATCGGTTAAATCGCACTGTAGTTTTCAAGACAAACCTGATGTTTGCATGCTCGCTGACTCATTCATAATCTTTTTCCGCTTCGTTCGCTTGTATTATTATTATTTTTTTTTTATACTTTTTATACTAGCGTTGTTCGATTATCGGCATCGTTCGATCGAAGGAGAGCGAGGTCGACATCGTGATACCTTAATAAAAATTAGAGCTGGCTTATAACGCAATACGTCTCGGATGACATCTTTCAGTTTTTCCTTCGTCGCGGAAGAAGCGTTGCTTCCGTGATAAATATATTCCTTTCTTTTGAGATTTTCATATAAACGTGCATAAAAACGTGCTCATGTAAAAATTGTGCGTGATGAGAGAGATGCTCACTTACAGTGTTCTGTCTGAACGTACCAATCCAATGGATTGGTACGTTCAGACAGGCGAACAGTGAGTTCACTCGGTGAGAACCATACATAATGATTAATCATTTTTTTTTAGTCAAGGTTAGCCCTTTACTCGGGGACGCAGACCTCGTCGTACGGCCCCGGATTTAATAAAGGAAAGGACGCGTAAAGGCATTGGAGCCTCCGGGAGAATATCAGAAGGCCAGTGTGTCAGGCACAAGTAAAAGTTTTAAGCTGTCGTTGGTTGGAATACTCACGAAATATATTGTAACGAATATCGTAGCTGACTATTCGTTAAGACACACGGTATTAGTTAGGTTTGACATTAGATGAACGAACGGACGTGTGACAGTTCATGCTCGGGATATTTAGATGCGATTGTACTAATAATATCGGCCCCCAAACTAAATACGCGCGTTATTCATTCGCCCGGTCGTTACAATATTGTAACGAATATCTCATTAGAAATTGACAGTTATACTCTTTGACGTATGGCCGCAGGTCAATACCATTAAGACCATGTGAAACACTATGGAGTGCGAGGGATATAGCGTCAGTGGCAGTCTCGGCGGAGCGAGAGAGACACGCTGAGAACGTGTTTCACATGATCTTAACACTTCGTTGCTACACGTTGCGAACTTTGGTAACATCATTTTTTTCTTTTTTTTTCCCTACATGGATTCTGAGTTATACGAGCATGGAGTTCCCCTCATTTAGCATGGTTGCATATGATGAGTGAAAAGTACAGTTTATTCAAGCGTGAATAAAAAGTATGTTTACAGATTAGTTTTTTTAGGATTTTTTTCGAAAATAGCGTTGAGATCTTGGGAACATATTTAAAAATATCGATCAGGGCCCGTCGATTTTAGGATACATGACGAGTTAAAGAATCGTTTGAATCTGTGTGTATGGGTACACAGGTATGTCTAATCACTTCAATACTATCCGTTGCTAATTTTAAACACCCTGCAGATATTTTATACTCGACACAATGTAAAGACCGCTTTAATCATGTATGTTTTTATTCCGTAATTTTTGTTCACTTTTTATTTCCAAGCTGAATTGATGTCAGCTTCATATAAGAACTTGCCTTCGATCATACATGATTTACGCTGTTAAATGAAATGATTACAATTTTTATTATCAACTGCGCTTGGGGATAGTGGGGCAGAAAGTCTTTCGTCCATTTTCAAATCCTGTCGTTCAGTTTCGAATCGTCTCATAAATTCGTCATCAAGGTATCAATCTAATTCAATGTCTATATGTGTCCATGCCTCGCTCAAACTATACAGTTCCGGCTCTCCGTCCGTCCTCGATCTGCGTAGTTGAATTTTAAGAGAGACGTACAAGCGTTCGATCAACAAGAGATTCTCATCCATTGCAATCCTCTTCACTTCGCTTTGCGTATTGTTTTTGTTTCGATTGTTCGTTATCTCCTTTTCTCTCTCTCTCTCTTTCAACCTTTCTTTTTGTATGGACGGTATGGAGCTCCGCCATCCACCCATCTAAATCGAGAAGTTATTTTTCATCTCTCGCGGTCCCAGCACGCGGATCCCTTCCAATATTGTCGTCACGATTAATTTACCGTTGCGATAAAATCTCGTTATTGGCAAATAACGGAAACGCATCGCCCGCGTTGTGTGCCTGGTCTTTCCAGAACATACGAATCTGTGAACCAGCGCGAACGAGTAGGATGGAGTGGAGTGGAGTGGAGTGGAGTGGAGTGGAGTGGAGTGAAGTTGAGTACGCGAGCCGATCGACACATAAAAAGCCGGCAGGTGGGGTTTGGTGGAGGAGGCGGGGCGCCTGAAGCGTGGCTGGACATATTTTTTTTTAACTGAACGGGGGGAAAAAAGAGGTTAACACGAACACGTACAGGTACACTCCGACAAGTACCCTCCGAATTTTTTTTTCCGCAAATTGTGATGTAGAGCTGAGAATTTTCGGAAGAAGTGATGCGCGCCAATGTTCAGCACACGAACTTATTCCAATTTTTTAACATTTATCAACAGCGACAAGCTCAGGTGCCACTCGTTGGTCTCACTCTCTGTAAACTATGATACGTACGATTCTTAATCTTATGAAACATTTTGCTGGTATCACTGATATTTGGAAATACTTGCTCCGGGTTTTTTGTTTCGTCCCATACGTTTGATAAACTTGGTTCAATTTCCACTAGTAAATAGTGGTTATCAAGTATTTTTCAATGATTAATAATTTGTGATAACAAAAAATTAGGGCCCAAGGGGAAAAGTGATCGTATGTCTCCCCGTATACATAAAAATAATAAAAAGTCCAGTTTATCACACTTGATTAAAAAAGGTAAAATGCCCAGTTTATGACACTTCTACGCAGCTCTCTCACTTTAAGCGTGTAAAATCGCAGTCATAATCTAAGAGAACCATGTGTCGCAGTTTGTGACCCCCCGAACGCGCGCTACCCGTCAGCTGCATATCAAACGGTGGGGTAGCCGGCTATGCTAGAGGTACCCTGTCGCAAACTGGGACAGTGTCACAACCTGGGCCGTTTACTTTACATACATATCGACTTGTATTATAAAAAAAATCTCACCGCAGTCTATAGCGTATAGAAGAACCGTCGATCATCTTCAGAAATGCAATCCATTAAGGTTAACGACAATTACATCTGCCGTCTCCAACTTATGACAACGCAATTAGTTAAAATATTTAATTCCCAGAACGTTATAAATTGTGTGCATGAAAGTGGGCTACCTTCAATGTTCACTCGTCGGAAGCTCTTCAATTACTCCCGTTTTCTCAGTAACTCGAGTTTTTATATTCGTGCGATTGCGTATGCGACTATTCACAAGTGCATTGAGTGACGTCTTTACACGGGGTCTTTAGTAAATCTTAGCATAATAATAAATACTGAAATAGTTCCACCATATAATGTATACTTATAAAATCTCCTTTCCGCATCGCTATCCCTAATTATATGTAATATAGAATTTAATTATGTTGCAAAGGGGCTATCGAGGCAAACAGACAGAGTTTGTGACTCAAAAGATTGTGCCCAATGCCCTGGATTTTTATTTTTTTAGCATAAACGATTCTGCCTTCAGAAATCCTTGTTCCTGTTCTGTTAATTCTTTTGAATCCCCCAAGCTCCGTTAGGCATTTCCGTTTGGCTCTGTTTTCGAATGATATTTCTATGAGTCTCCCAATTCTCGTTCCAATATGTACGGTTCTTGTGGTCTCATCGTTTTCCGCTTCTTCCTGTATTCGCGGCGTAGCTCGATGAAATTAATTGATTGAGGTGTGGTGTATGTGATGTGCGAGGATAGGCATATAATATGTCTCCCATATATGTACACATATATATGACACGATGAAAATGGGCGGCCAGTCGATGATACGAAGTAAACGCCCATGCGTTATTCGTTTCGCTTTAGATTTCATTATTTCATGTATATATTTTAGTACATAGCACATCATTGATATCATGGCGGATGGGCTCACCAGCTAAACTATGAGCAGCCGATACGCCCTTGCAGCTTCACGTAATCTACGATACAGCATACATGTGAGAGATCTTTTCTGGTATAACATTCTCTTGCGAACGTTCGTTCGATGTTCCGCGACCACAGACGGCGCCGCCTCCGGATGTTTTCGATGCCAAATGCATAAAATACAAAGCAAATTAAAGGATAAACGAAAACGTGAACAGAGCAGATAACAAAAAAAAAACGTAGTGAGTCTCGAGCCGACGCTCGTATTGAACGGACGCGGGGTCGTTAGTGTTTACGCCGCGATACGTTTCAGTGTTCAGTGCGAACGTGCGTATCATTGTGGCAACGTGTTTTTATCTACACGGCGTATCTCGATTCGCCGTGTATTGCGAGTCTCGCCTTACCACATCACTCTAACAATGAGCACTGTTTTTGAGCACATATACAAATATCAGTTATATTATAATACAATAAAAAAAAAATAAATAAATGCAGTTTCCGATTTAAGATCAAGACCTTCTGATTGTCGCCTTGGTGGATGTCATTGAAAGTACGTCAGAGCTCTGGCACGTAAAGTCGCTTTATCAATGATAAACTTTGCCTCCGGAATCTCAAGTAACCGAATATATGTCCGTTTTGGCAACATAAGTGTAGCCAACGAACAGATCAGCGAATACTGTATCGTCGTTATCCAAAACGATATATTACCGATCCATCCGTTCATCTCGATGAACTTACAACTCGGCTATTGAATATTTGCCCAATAATCTGTCACAACGACACACATGCTGTCCCGAAAAATCGTAATGTATAAGTAGCATCTAAAATCACCTTCCTACATGCAGGAATCAACAAACACGTATTCTCACACACGATCAGCCCTGACGACCCTGAATAAATTGCGGGACTCTCGAAAAATGACTTTCGTCGAAATCGCTCATTGGATATTTTCCAAAAAAAAAAGTAAAAACGGTAAAAAAAAAAAAAAAAAAAAAAAAAAAAAAAAAAAAAAAAAAAAAAAAAAAAAAAAAAAAAAAAAAAAAAAAAAAAAAAAAAAAAAAAAAAAAAGGAAATGGGCACCTTTCGTTGCCGATCGTGAGACCGTAACACGTGACTTTTTCATCCCATTCATTTTAATGTAAAGTTCTGTCGTATTCGTTCGTGTCGTCATGTTCGAAAAGAAGTAAAAAGGTTTTAAAATACAGCGAATGAAACTAGAATAGACTTTATTATCCTCGAATACTTTATATACTGGAAAACTATTATACTAAACTTTGGAATCTGGTATTATAATTTTAATATACATTCCTTGCTAGAACTTTTGAACGTCCCATATCTGGTGCTCGCGATCCGACGGGAAGTTCATAAACTTCTATTGAAGGTTCCCTACAGTCTTCAATGATTTGCCAGTTCGCGTTCTGATCTCGTCACTTTTCGTATTATAGTTATCGAAATGTATGGTCCATAGAGATGCATAGAGCACAGCCCGATACACAGCTGATTGATACAGTAAACAACGTTTTTATTATCAAATGCTATGCCAGTATAATAGGACATTTTAATACGGCCTACGCCGTACTATTATTGACCGATGATCATTATTATCATATGCACATGCGGTACAATTTCATTACTCCCTAGGGAGTAATAGGACTCATTACTCGCGCTGGAAGCTCTATTACTCCCGGGGGAGTAATAATGGTCATTGGCGAAGATGACGATTTTGCGACGCAAGAAATGTGGTTATTTTTAACGAAATCGGAAACAAAAAAAATATCGTATGCCACAAGGGAGAAGGTGCATGTTCACTTGGTGTGAATTTCTGCCCTCGCTTCGGTCGGGCATCAAACTTCACGTTCGGTGACAAAACGCACTTTCCTCCCTTGTGGCATAATATAGGTACCATTTTGAAGACTTTTTTTTTGTTTACAACAGATGATTTGTATTTCCTGGCGTCCGATCACGCTCGACTATTCGTCCACAAGATTACAAGATTACCAGTGATTATCGGTTGATTACTGTTCAGCCGATACCATAGTACATGTAAACAGTGAAGCGAACGAGTAAGCGGGGAATGCAAAGTCGTGTAAAATATTGCGACATGTCGCGCCACGTGCAGTTTATGCAGTGCACACCTTTCTGCCATAATAGTATAGAATAAAACCGCAATACAATATACAACGCAATACTATTCCTGCAAGAGGAACGAGTGTATTCTCGCAGCCATTATTTTTTTTTTTTTTCCATCCTCTCTCATTGTCTGTGTTCCGAGACGAACAAAGCTAGGCAAAATAGCTAATTCATAATTCCGTTAAGGCCTCCCCGATTGCGTCATCGGTTCTCGTATTGTCATGCTCGCGATCCCGCAGCGTGGCACTCGATGTTGCTACTGCAACATCGAGTGCCGCGAGACTCGTAGTACACAATAATAACCTCACACTACCGAACGGTCCTGTGTCCATCGATGTTCTGTTTGCAACTATATCGAGTTCTCGGCGTAACTCTGTGAGAACGCATGCCTTCGAGTTATCCGCACGCTGCAAATAAATAAACCGCTTCACTCTTTCCATCGAACCAGCCCGGCATGTACATCAACGTGCATGTACCCGGCATGCACGTTAATGCTCTTCAGTTGACTATGATACCTTCTACCGAACCTGTAGTCACTAACGTAGTAAACCAGTTATAATAACTTCACCGTGCGAATCCGCCAGAGTTTGTTTGAGAGCTGCATTCAGCTCTCTGTGTTCGTGCTAACCTATCTTTCTATGGGACGCATGACTATGTCGAAAGGTGGCACGGATACGCGTGAGGAATGCTCATGGGCATGCGACAGCGTAACTATATAGAGAGCGATAGAACAGTCAAACTATTCCGTCCTCATAAACCCTCATAACTGCTTCCGTTTTTATTTATGGTCATGTTATGGCGCAGGTCTCGGGTTGTGCCATTTTAATTATAACAATAGAATACTAAAAAGCAGACATTTTCATAACTGGGTTCGCAAGTGGCTGAGGTATTCAAACCCTTCAGCGATTTTGGCCGAAACGCCATTATTACCTAACAATCTTCGTAAAAATATTCAGCACACAGTAAAAAATAATTTCGTAAAATCGGAATGCCAAATTTCGTAAAAATCATTTTGTTAAATGAAGTGACCAACTCGTTTGTCACTCATTTTAATATACGAACCCGAATTGACAATTTTAGTTTGTACTTTTATTTGTAAAACTAGAAAATTAGCAAATAAAAAATCGTGAACATTTGTGCACAATAAGTTGGTGTAAAAAGTACAAACTTTTTTTTACTGTGTATAAACGCTCAAAATTTACAGCAGTCATAGTGTCACCGTGCACACACACACACACACAGGCGCGCACGCATGCATTGAAAAATGTCCACATTGACGACGGGATATTTTAGCAGTTTTTTGAACCGTTGAACATTGCTTTTATGGGAAAGCTTCCGTTTTATTGCGTATAAAGTAAAGCTGCAACAATTTTATAGAGGATATTCTTATACAAAAAAAAAAAAAAAAAAAAAATGTATCGACAACAAGGGAATACTGTAAAAATGTACATATTTAAATTTTTTAATTCACCATTTGGTTTTTGAGATTGTATGAGTAAAACGAAGAATTTCGATATGTACCATAGCACGCTTCGGATTTTACGATAGACCTTTCAATCTTTCACTACCTCGTTCACACCGCACATGCCGCCAAGCCGATCTCCACCGAAATTTGAATGGATATTCTTACAGTAGTGTCACGAACAATAAAGATTTTAATATCGAATACCATAGGTAATTTATTTTGTCATACGTGCCGTCGACTCCATCGATGCTTCTCGATTGGATCAGTGCTTCGGCGAGATTCGCTTGACGGCTATTCTATAACATAATAGTACTTTGCGATACTAGTACGGAAGAGTGGTCTTTCGACGAAGGTTGTGAAGTTGGCTGCACGAGCCGAGTCGAGAGCTACAACTGCACGAGGCGAAGCCGAGTTTGTAGCTCGAGATGCGGCGAGTGCTGTCTACTTTCCAACCGCCGTCGGGAGTCCGCTTTTTCGTATAAGTATCGCATATTACTTTTTTGTGACAAGTGCACGAAAATGCCCGCTTTTCGTGCCTGTAAAGTGCGTGCGGAAATGTACCTACAGTGGAAGATAAGTGTGCGCGAAAGTAACTAGAGTGTGAAAAAGTGTGCCAAAAGAAACTAGCATGCGAAAAAAAGTGTGCGAAAAAGAAACTACCGTTTAAAATTAGTATACTACACTATCTTACAGTATCTTTCGCGCATCCTCTGCTAGAAAGCGCCACATTCCCCACACTTTACAGGCACGAAAAACGGGATTTTTCGTGGACGTGTTACAAAGTCTTTTTAACACCAGAAGAATTTTAAACGATGGGAATGGTGCGATCGCTGACGCGGTTCGAGCAGCCTGGCATCTATTGCGCCAAGTCAATTCACCTTGAACACTGAGACGGTCCAGAGCGGTCGATGGAAAGAACTGTCGGAACCATAACGAATAACCATTGTACGCCGTACAATTCACTCCCGTGAATTGTCGCTATTCAATTCTGTATCTCACCCGTTTTGCATGCGATATTATTATCCCGTACGTATCTCGTAATTTAATGCTCGACCGAATTATTCTCAGTGTCGAACGATAAAAGAATGGTATAAAAAGAAAGATTGACTTTTATCCAGACGTTCTGCATAATATAAATGGACTTTCGAATATAATGCATGCTCCGCGTCGTTGGTGCGCTGAACCGTGTTGGTTCTTTGACTACTCAAGCAAGAGAAGGATACACCATGATAAATTGGACAAAGTATTGTTGAATGGCGGGTAAGTACAATCTCGTTGCTAGAAGTCGAGGTTGAATTAAGACCGTCGAGACTGAGCCCTAACGTCAGACCTCACCTAAGATCAAGCGAGAGCATGATAATTGTCAACGTTGACACGTACTTACTAACATCATATTGTATGTGGCCTATAAAAGAACTTGGAAGAGGATTGTGCGCGAAAGTTGGAAAAATTCAAAGGTTACACGGTGGTTTTGTAAACAAAATAATTTAGCGAGAGGAAAAGTGAACTTTTCCTCCCGCTAAATTACCTTTCCTCCCACTGGTCAAGAATCGGCCACTTTCTACCCCCCGTTGCAGGCAGGAAATAGGGCCTTTTTAGCGTAGTCGGTCTTATTTCTGTCTGTCTGTAGATGCGTCGATCTGCCCCGTCCGAAAACACAATGACGTTTCGAAGAGTACAGCGGGGCCTGCATTATTTTATGAAGTCACTCGAACAAGATAAAAACAAATCATTGGTTGTAAAAAATGTATGTAAACAATTGTAAAAAAAAAAAGAAAAAAAAAACAATTGACACAGCTCTACTAAAAAAGTATAAAAAAAAAAATTTATCAATATTAGTACTTTGCGATACGAGTGCGGTAAAGCGGACTTTATGAGAAGGCTGCGAGGTGAGTCGCACGAGCCGCACGAGTACCACAGAAGCACGAGTGCGTTTCGTGCGAGTGCTCTCTGTGGTACGAGTGCGACGAGTGCGACTCACTCGCAGTCTTCTCATAAATTCCGCTGCACCGCACGAGTATCGCATACTATTTTATGTAACGAATGTGTGTTAAGTGATACAGTAACAAAGCAGGGTCGAGGGACGCAGCGGGGGGGGGG
>JAPYZD010004456.1:0-11259 GCA_030522725.1 Ichneumoninae sp. B BG-2022a | reverse complement strand
AAAAAAAAAAAACGAAAAGCAAAAAGAGTACGAACGAACTCCGAAGGAGTAACGGGGAGCGCGGAGCTCGTTGGTTCCGGCGCAGCCTCGCTCACTCCTCCGCCTCGGGATAGGATCTTTCGCCACCCCCGCCTCGTCTCCGGCTAGCTCGTCTCCTCCGCATCCCTCGCTTACCGATTCGCCTCCTTCCCCCCTCGTCCGCGGAGCGCTCGTGTATGCAGTTACCACACCGGCGAGCGATGCACACGCTCTTCTCAGTTCCTTTTCGTTTATTCTTACCTCTTTCCCCCAATTCACCGTTCCCGGAGAAGCCGCGAGAGAGCGTGTGACAATTTACTCTGGGCGATCTTCCCGAACCGTCGCCCTTTCCTCCCTCGCATCGGCCCCCCTTTCCTGCCTCCGTCCTCGCCGCAGCATCCCCCTCGGTCCGGCACACTCGTTTCTCTTTTACCTCGATTCCTCAGCCTCGAGTCGCTTCAACAACAGGCAGCCTCCGGCAGCCAGCACCATCTCTTCCTCGTCTCTCCTTCCTCCACTTCGCGGGAGCTGCGCGGCAGCATTTCACCCTTTCTTCTCCCGTTCCTTATACCTTATGGCCGCGTTATTTATGCCGGGTCCGGCTAATAAACATATGAACGCCCGTGCCTTCCCACACACTCTCCCGTACAAACCCCGCTCGATATGTCCTCCGTACGTATGTGTACGTATGTGTACACACATAGATATAATACTCTCTCTCGTCGGTTAGGGTTAAGAGAAACGAAACTCACACGCACATTTTCACCGGCCGACGGACGGAGAGGAAGAGACGCGCGGGCATTGTCTCGTCTTATTAACAGCCGCCAGGACGATATATCTCGGTATATCCGTGCTTCTCTCCTTTGCTTTTTTTTCTTGTCTCTTGTTTCAACGTTTTCTCGCTCTCGGGGCTTTCTCGTCTCTTGCTCCGATGTGCGTCTTCCCTCGTCTCGCTCGGACTTAAGGACGGGAAGCGCAGGAGGCGCATCTCTCGACACCTCTTCGGGATACTCGCTGACTCTCAAACACGAGGCCGGATCGAGAATGTGTATGAGAAATGGAGAGGATGGAGGGGGAAGAAGCCGCGCGGGGACACCGCGTGTCATAGAGAGCGGCAAGTTCGTGGCCCTCGTTATATACACCCTGTGACACTTTTTATTTTACTTTTTTTTCTTTTTTGTTTTTATTCCTCTTATACTCTCGCGGCGGAGACACGATTTTTACGATCCACGGTCACGGTGCGCCTTCTCGCGTTTCGTGGGAATCCGAACGAGCGGCCGCGATGAGAACGTATTTTTCTCGGCCTGGCCCGGATCGGTAACACCGAACCGATGAATTCTACGATCGGGACTCGGTGAGTTGGACGATTATTCGAGAATTTTTCGCGAATCTCTGCAGGGCGAGTGTTTTGCAAGGTACCTCGGATGGCGAGACCGAACGAGGAGCGAGATCGGTCATCGGGCGTGAGGGAGAGGTCGACTACCTTCTCGGTCTCGATGTTATCGATTTTTTTTTATACTTCACTTTTTTAAATTTGAAGCAATTTTCATCGGGCGACGATCGAGGATCGTAAGATTTGGTCAACGATTTTCGGAACATTCAGTCACAAAACGGTTCTCGAGAAAATACACTTCAAATTTCAAAGGCCCCGATAAATTTACAATCGTTCAACAAATTTCGAAATGTGCTTCGAATGTCGGGTCATTTTGAGCCGCAGTATTTACGAAGAGTTCACACCCAGAAAAAAAATTTATTTGACGGCCATCGTTTATTTGGTTTGAGTAAAATATTTATTTGATTTATTTATTTAATTTATGATAAATTTATTTGATTTATTTGAGGCTCCCAAAAAGTTAAAAATAAATTGAAAAAAAATTAAAAATTAAATATACATATGTCGCCTCGTTGATAGCAAAAGATTAGGTGAGACAGGTGAAGACAACCGAAGACCGGAAAAATAACGAGAGAAGATCGGGGATACAGAGAGCGTATGCAGGGAAAGCAGTGGGAGTGGTGAACAGGCATGAGATTATGCCGAAACGGACGTACGGGAACAGAGTGCGGGGCGGGGAGGGGGGAGGGTAAGGGTAAGAGATCCAAGAGTTTGCGAGAGGCAGAGAAAAATGGCAAAATCAACAGGGAGAGAAGCCAGAGCGAAGGAAGGATATGGCGGAGACAGAGATAATAAATAACGAGAAAGATCGAATGAGCGCACAAACACACATGTATTATACACACATGCACGGAGACTCGGAGAGGACGAAGTAGGACCGAAAATCGTCGTTCGGTTTATGTGTATAGAGGAGAAGGAAGAGAGGAGAGGTGAGTTTGACGGGAATGAGCACCTCTCGGTCGACCCGGCTCGTATCCACTCGCGGCTCTCTCGCCGAGGGGGCCAGTTTGTAAGAGCGACGCGGCCGTGATGTCAACGAATATTTATTTAATTGGCTGGCGGCGACCGCGGCGACGGCGGTCGGTGCGACCGGCGAATGCGGCTGCTGTGTTATGCGGGGGGCGATCGAGGGACCCGGTGGGGCGGGGGAGGGGGGGGGGGGGGGGGGTGCAGCCAGAGAGTGCTCTGTGTAGTCCTGGACCACTGCGAACCCAATGCATCCGATGAATCCACCGCCTCCGACGCGCGTAAGCGTCGTGGTATATAGTGTAGAGTATATCGAAATACTTTGGGATATACGTATGCATGTCTTGTGGTTCGGCTGAGAAATCCGTACCAAGGGACTAGCTGATGGAAACGGAAATATCCTGTGTTAAGCATTTTTGCATGAATTATTGACTTTTTTTTTTGAGATTATATTACATGCTTCGGAAATTTGTACTTAGGTTCTTCAATCTCAGCGTTAAGGTAAGAAGACTTTTTTTTTAGACTTTTCTAGGGATTTAAAAAAAATTAGAATTCTATTGAATGTTCCCCTCGGTCGTCGAGAGTGGAGCAGACAAATAGTCGATCACCGATTAAACGGGGAAAATAAAATGAGTCCCCTTTTCTTTAGATGTTTCTAGAAACTATGAGAAAATTTGAGTTCTATTGAATCTTCTCTTCGGTCCTCGGAGAGTAGAGCAGACGTATAATCGGACATCGATTTCATCAAAAAAAAAAAATGAGCCACCTGTTTCTGCCTCCAGCCTTCTTACAATCATTATAATGCATATAGCGTCAACTATTTTAAAAATCGATCTTTTAAAAATCTTTTCCACTTTCCGATACCCAAAAAAATCAACTATTTACAAAACCGGACAATTATCTTTTACATTTTCCGACACCCAAAAAAAAATCAACTATTAAAAAACTCGGTCAATTGTCTTTTCCATTTTCCGACACAAAAAAAACTCTTGAAATTCCTTACTCCATTTGAAGGTATCAAAATACGGAGATGCCTCTACCCCGATGACGTACAATCTCCAAGAGTTGCACTATCGGCGTATTACCGGTACCCCCTATCCCCTCTCCCTGCCCTCTCCCATCGAAGTGCACCCGATCGGGTACATAAATCGAAGAATCTTTTCGCTCCTCCGATGCGTATCCCCGCGCGAGAGGGAGTTTCTCTCTCGGAGGATCCCGGCGAGGTGGAAGAAGGGTGGGGGGGTTCCCTCGGACGTCGTCATGCCCGTCCGCGATCCCCGGGGGTAATCGTTGTACACCGCGCGGTGCACTCTCGCCGCGCATGCACACGGCGCGGAGATGCACCGTACAACCGGCAGTAACTTCGATACCGTATGTTTCTCACCAAGACAAGCGACGATCTCGATGAGCGCCGGTCGAGTGTTCTCCGGTCCAATGCGTCCGTGTGCGGCGTATGATATAGATTTATGTCGCGAGCGGTCAGCTTTGCGTTGCGTCGTAAACGAATAAAGAGTGTAAAGAGAGGGAGCGGAAGGCGGCGTTGGTTGCATCGGCATGAGCATCCGGCGGAGGAGCGGACGAGGGAGAGACGAGCGAGCCGAAGAAGGAAGGACGGAAGGAAGGAGCAAGAAGGGATGAAAGGCGACGGATCCAGAGGGGGGCCTCGGAAGAGGTCCTCCTCTTCGTCGTTCTCCTTCTCCCGACTTCCTCGTCCCGTCAGAGCTCCGCCACACGAGCTCTCTTCCCTCGGCTCGGAGCGAGGATGCGCGAGCGAGAGAGCGACGGAGGGCGAGAGACGGGACGGACGGAGGAGAAGAGAGAGTGGAGAGCGAGCCGTGGCTCGCCACGGCTGCTCTCGACCGCGGAGTGATTTGTGAAGACGCTCCCGCGGCCGTAATCACGTGGGATCTCCGCACTGTCGCGAAACAAGAGGGAACGAGAGGGCGAACGAATGCGCGACGGCCGGGAGAGAGAGGGAGGGATGGAGGGAGAGAGCGATAGAAACGGCGAACCCTTTCGCCGCGACGAAATGGAAGGGTGCGCGGCGAAGATCGGGCGAAGGCGACGCTGAGGGAGAGCGAGGAGGACGGCGGTACTTTGGTAGCGACGCGGTTAACGTTCAAGTGCTCCGGGGAGAACCCGCCGATTCTTATTGTTATTATAGGGAGTGATGGGCGTTCACGATCGTGGCATGTTTATGCGTTCAGATTCGAAGCGGCCTTGAATGCATTGCCCCGATCTCGCGGGAGTCGCGGGAGCGAATGGCATCAAACAGCGGCAGAAGCTGCAGCATCCGAATCGGGGACTTCGTCTTCGTCGTCGACGTCGTCTCCGTCGTTGCCCCGGTAGCGGTGAGGACCCTGAGATCTCTCTACACTTTCTGTACCGCTGTACCGCAACGGTGGATCGTCTCTCGGTGTTCCGGCTCTTGCCGGTTGCTTCGTCGCTCCTCACTTCGCTCCTCACTTCGCAGCGCGCTCTTTGTCCACGAGTTCTGTCCTTACCGTCGTTTCTATATATATTTCTTCGCTTATGGTATATTCTCCCTGGTTTCTGACTCGAGGGCCTTTTTTTTGGGGGGGGTTTCTTCTTCGTTTTTTGCGCGAGGTTCCGCGAGTTCGGTGAAGTCAGATGAGACGCGAGGGAGCGGATCCTCCATGGACCTCTGCGGAGAGATCGACCGCGGGCGTTCTCGGATACCGTGCGATCCACACCGGGGAGTGACGCAGTCCGTCACGAAGTGTCGGGGGTGGTTTTTCAGTTCTCACGAGCGGATGGCCGAGACGCGAGAACAGTGGGGAGAGGCTTCGTCGCGATTATTGCTCGCGTGCCTCGCCGAGGAGAGTGGCGTTTCTTTGTGGAAACTTCGGGAGAAGATTCGAGGGATCAAAGGGAGGCGATGAAAGTTGGGAATAAAACTTATCGACCCATAGATCTTTCCGGGAAACGGAAGAATGGCTGATGTTTTTTAATTGAAAACAAAATTTAAAAAGTAGAAAATTATCGCACAGCATATGTGGATGAAAAATTCATTCTTCAGAGAACAACCTCAAAATAAGGTCCATTGAATTGCGATATACCAAAAAAGTATGACAAAAATCATTATCTTTTGTACATCGGTATGTTTGTTATTGATGTTTTTGGTAACACATGCGCAATAAAATCCCACTTTTCGTGCCCGCAGCGCGTGGCAAAAGTGGTGCTTTTTAGTAAGGGGTGCGAGAAAAATACTGCGCATGTGTAGATCACACTAGTTTCTGCTTCATGGTGGCCGTTTTTCCCCGCAAAAAAATTTCCTGACTTTTCACTGACAATTTAAAAATTTTCCCTAGCCAAACTTCTAACGACTTCTAATAAAATAAATTAACGATGCAAATAAAAATGCATAATTATTGTATTAATGTTTAATTCATTTTTTTTTTTTTCGAAATGTTCCATTTTTATTTAAGGCTCCCTGTTATGTATTTCTTATTTATTTTGTACAAAGTTCGGCGACAATTTAATTTTTCCCTGACCAATTTTGAAATTCCCTGAGTTTTCCCGGTTTTCCCTGACCGCGGCCACCATGTGCTTACTATTTTCACATCGGTATGTTTTTCGTTAATACGACGAGTACCGAAAAGTAAATGTGAAAAATTAATTAACCTATTTTCACATTGGTATGTGTTTTTAATTAATATGCCGAGTGCCAAAAAGTGTGCATTATCAATTACAGAAGAAAATAGAAAACGTTTCAAACGAGTTTGCGTGAAAGGAAATTAACAGGCGACGGTGCTTATTTTTTTTTTAACTGATGTATATACCGTGTCGTGTTTGGGTCGTTTACCTTGTCCCTGGTTCGTTTCAACAGTCAACCCGGATAACAGACACACTCGAGCACATAGCTGGAAATAAACTCTCCCGTCGTATTTGCCGTTAGGGGTGTGTTTATGACGTGGGTTGTTTGCAGATGCTACATTATAAAGAAGCTGTGCGCGCGCGCCGTGCGCGGACGGGGACGATGGGGCACGCGTGCCCACGATCCTGCTTGCCGGCCTGCCGTGCCGTGCCCTGCCGTGCGAGCCCACGAACGGGAAGCACGGCGGTGACGGCTCAGGGCGTGGCAGGGCCGCAGGGTGCCCCCGTCGGGAATAAATTATTTCCGAGCGGCGACGTCAAGGGCAAAACCAGAAGCAAGTTGTATTCCCGGGGTGCCGCCCGCACCCGCCACGCCAGTTATTATTGCCTAATAGATGACCAAACAAACGGTCTTCACGCCCACCCTCTACCTATAACGCGCTCTTGATTAAATCACTTTGCCTGACAGTGGCTAATACACACGTTGCACAGAATTATGAGAGTCCATTTCATTGGAGATAAGAAAAAAAAATAGAAAAGATGCGTGTATTGTACTTTTTTTCAACCGATAAATAAAAATCGGGTACAAAAATCCTTAAAATTGATTGCTCGTGACGGCGTTGCAACGTGCAAAAAAATGGCAGGAGTTTAGTTTGTGAGAAAAAGGAGATAGAAAAAAAAATCACAAATTTCTTCACGCCCACCCTTTCTTGATAAGACGCTCTTGATTAAATCACCTTGCCTGACAGTGGTTAATGCACACGTTGCACAGAATTATGAGATTACATTTTATTGGAGATAGAAAAAAATAGAAAAAAAGAAACGTGTCTTCTATTTTTTTAACCGTTAAATAAAAATCGTATATAAAATTCCTTGGGATTTATTGGTCGTGCCGCTGCCGCGAACGTGCAAGAAAGATTGCAGGTCTGAGCATAAAAAAATGGCAGGAGTTTCGTTTGTAAAAAATCGGAGGTACAAAATGTAAAAAAAGCGGATGTCCCACAATTTTTTTATGAACAAACATTTTTTTCACTCATCGTAAGTCCGTTACGAACAATCGTACCGCATGGAATGTTTCATACAATTTTTCTTACCGATAAACAAAAATAATACCTTTCAAGATAATAAATTTTAAGAGAAGCAAAATTCGGAACAGAAATCTTGTCGGCGCCGCTGCTGTATATTCATACAAAAGTAATAAGAATAAATACCTTTATTGATTTGAGAGTCACTGGACATCACCGACTCGTTCTCTTCATCCTTCGCAATGGACACTCGAAGTACACGTTCTATATATACACACACACATATATATATAGAAATAAGGAGAAACCTTTTTCTCTCCCCTTTCTTCACGTTGCTTGTTCCCGGAGACACTTTATGACTGCATTAAGCATCGGGCATAGGTAGCCTCAGTACACACGAGAGACGCACAAAACCCGGGCGTTCGCACAACGTTCCCGACCGCAGTAACTTTTCGTCCTTGTAGGTGCAAAATTGTTCTCCGGCCGTTTTGTCGTTGGTAAACGATTTTTCTCCAACGCTTATCGGATATCGTATCGTTCGAGTCCCCGAAGTGAACCCGGTCGCTCGCTCATATCTATCGAAAAATCATCGAAAAAATAAAAGAAAGTGAAAAAAAAACAGTAACGAAAGAGGGTACACTTGAAAGAGGAACGTTTTAATCGATCGTATTGGAAGATAGGCAGAGAGGATACACGCTGCACTTGCGGCCCCGTTGACCATTCCCTGCCCGTGCACTTGGCCGGTGAAAGACGATCGACGTCCTCGCTCGATCGTCTCTCGTCGGGCTTCTGTATTGAATATAATAATTTAATACGAGAAACTGTACGCGGCGGGGCTCCGCGCCCGTATTCGAACGATCGGCTGCCAGACTCGGCAAACCCCCCCCCTCCCCCCCGCCCCGCGCACGAGCTCGCTGTAATAACTGAAAGGCCCGATACATTTGTGCGTTTTTTCGTGCGTGTATATACGTCGTACGAAAAATGTTAACGTGTCTCTATCTTTCTCTCTCTCTCGTGATTCCGTCGTACCGCGAGCGGCTTCTGCGAGGGAAATATTTACGAGCTCAGCTTTTTTCGTAAAGCCCCCCCCGGACTGCCCTCCCCCGGGACCGCGTTGCGTATGCATTACGATCGTCGCTCCCGACGCACCAAACCTCTCGTACTGTAACGTCGATACGTTTCGGCGAGATACGCATCGAATGATATACAATGTCAACTGCGTAAGCTGCATGTTGAAACTTTTCCTGGCTTACACTGTTATTAATTTTAGCGGCTGAGGAGGGACACTTGGGAATGAAGAAAATTGTAATTTGATTGATCGGATTTTGTTTTTTTTTTTTTTGAGAAAAGATTAAGAGATTTTTGTGTAATATCTGACATGCAGGTGAAGGCGAAGATGCATTTTTTAGGAAAAATATTTTTAGATCCTTATAGTTCGGAAACGATTAAACAAATTTTTCTTTTGGTCTGGGAGGGTAGAATTATAATTTTTAAAATGATATTTTATCGAGAAAAATATACAATGTCGGAAGTACGTAAGCTACCTGTTAGGGCTACTTAGCTAACACGGTTATTAATTTTAGCGGTTGAGTTCGGACACTTGGGAATAAAGAAAATTGCAATTCGATTGATCGAAATTTTTGTTTTTATCTGAGAAAAACAAGAAGGGAGTTTTAAGTAACATCTGGCAATGGGGGCGAAAACGCATTTTTCAGGAGAAGAAATGATAAATCCTTATAGTTCAGAAACGAGAGAACAATTTTTTTTATCTGGGAGAGAAATTTTTTGTATTTAAAAAATGATGTTTTATTGAGAGAAAAAGATCCGGGCGACAGTGTCGTATATCCTATTTGTTCAAAGTAGATACCTAGCGGGGAAAAATGTTCGCGTAACGCGAGGTGCGCACGAATTTTCAACACTTTTAATTCGTCAGAGCCGTGAAAAGGCACGACCCGCGCGAGCCGCGAGCTAAACTGAACACAGTTATTTTTTTCCCTTTTTTTTGAAACAATGTGCTCGAGCCTCGACGCCGGTGTATAGTCACGCGGTGGTGCGGGGACAACCCGGAACGCGCCGGAACGCTCAACGGCATTTGTATATCGAGGAGATAGGTGGAATTAATTAGAGGTATCGGTGGTATCTCTCCGCGTCATTAGCGAGCGTTGCCTCTCCCGTACTTGTATTGCGAATATACACGTGTGCATGTGTATAAAACTATACTCGACTAAACTGCAAATATATATATACCCACATGCACAGATATATATACACACAAATACACACGGTTTATAAGCAGAAGCACAAACGACAGAACGATATGCTCATTGCAAAACTTATGGTCCGGGACTATAAAACCGACTCGCGAGTGATATGAAGCGTTACTGTACTCTCCTCTTTTTTCCCTTTTTTTTAAATCTGAAAACTCTATTCACACGTCCTCCGGCGGCGCTTCCCCCCACATAGTCCAAGCGCAGTACTTAGATCCCCGATAAATTCTCAACGATCGCGACGCACACAATTTATGCCACGCTCGATTATAGTGACGTCAATGTATAATCGGACACGACCAATAATGATCACGGTGAAAGGATAAAAATCAAGTTAAAAAAAATCATACAATCGAGCCCGATGCCTGATCGCTGGAACGAATTCTCATCGCAGTTTGCAAACAACTATAATTACCGGAAATAAAGTTCGCCTCTTTCTTTCCTCACTTCTCCTCAAAAAGTGAAAAAAAAAATTCAACTATAATAAATTCCAGGAGATCCGCCGACAAAGCAATATATATCGTATTAAAAAATATATATATCGCCCAGCCCATTTTCATGAAAAAAATGGTCGTTCTCGGATAGCGTTATTTCCGGTAGGAATTATTTTAATTTTAATTTTTATTAGTTTTCGGTGCCAACAGCTCGTGCCATTTGGCGTGCGTGTCTCTATGGTCATCGACGCGGTCCGCTCCGCGAATTTGGCGGGCAGTGTCATTGCGCTCGGGGCGTCTCTTTCCATCGCGCTGGTATATCCATTGACCCTTGCTCGGTCGCCGGACGACTAACGGCCCTGTAAATCCCGATGGATCGCGCGGCGAGAGTCCGCGAGCTGCGGGACACCCCGAGAGTACGAGTGACCAGGAGCCCCGACAGGGAGACAGAGGCCGGACGGAGAGAGGGCTCGAATAGAGGCGGTCCAGGCGGCGAGAGGCCAACGATTACCATAGACATGCCACGCGTTGATTATAAACATAATTAAAAACAACAACCAGCCTGTCCTCTCTGTACCTTTTAAACGTATGCATCGGCTCGGTTCTCTATGTTCTCGCTTTCGCACACTGCCGAGGGACGACGATGCCCCCGCTCTGGTGTGTTTATATCTCGCTGATGCTCGACTCTCCGGCTGCTGCGGCCGTATCAGGCCCCGGACTCGGAACAGAGAGCTCGAACTACCACCGCCAGCAGCAGCGGGAGCAGTAGCGGTAGCAGCATCGATGCCGGTGGTCCTACGCGTTTCACTCTCGCTCTCACTCGCTCGATAGTAATCCTACGAATCTCGCTCGCATCGACAGCATCTCTCCTGTTGCTTCCCCGGTCCCCGAGGAGGTATATTTTAAATTACGAGCCTTTTTTTCATCTTTTTTTTTTGTTTTATTTTATTATTTTTTAAAATTTGTGTTTGTTTCGTTTTTTTGTTTCTTTTTTTAACGATCGTTTTTCTCCCAGCTTCGATGTACTTTGTAATCGTGCGAATCTTTCTTGTTGCTTCCCCGGTCTTTGAGGAGGTATATTTTTAATTACGCGACCTTTTGTTGTTTTATAATGTTATTATTTTCTGCTTGAGATACACAGAGAAAAAAATCAATTGAGTCAACAAAATGTGCGCTTACGAGTGGCGAAACAAATGTTTGGTTGATCGAAAGAAATACCGCGTTGATCGAACTAACAGGCCGTCGATTCAAATTTTTCTTTACTTAATACAGCAATTATTTCGTTCTATCAACCAAAAATTTGTTTCGCCACCCGTAAG
>JAPYZD010004455.1:0-15805 GCA_030522725.1 Ichneumoninae sp. B BG-2022a | reverse complement strand
ACATATTTTGATGAACAATTTTTTTAAAAACAATTTGTTAATAACATTTTGAAATTATTATTATGTAAAATTAGTCTTTTCAATGCCTATAATAAGTATAAATTTTTTCAGATTCTTATAACATTGGGAAGTGTTTGCAATTCTTGCCCGAATTTCTCGAATTTAGGCGGGATGAACACCACGCGCTCCAACCTCCTTAATGCCGAGGGAGAGAGTTCGGTCGCTCTCTCGCGCGCGGGGTGTATCGGCTCCGCAAATGAAACGGTTATCTGCGTCTCGCGCTCGCTGGCCGGTGAAATCGTGCAGAGAAAAAAAATAAAGATATATGCGCCCGCCATCCGTTGTTCAATTAGCGGAGTCATTACGGCGAGAACAAAAGTATAACGCCGGGTAGACGACGGATATTAAGATACGGCGATCGATCGTCAACATCGTTGACCCAGTTCTTTTTTTTATCATCGTTATTAATATTACGACACGCTGCGCGTCGCGGAAAATGTTTTTCGCAATCGGTGCAGGTGGGAACAATAAAAAAAACGCCGTGGGTGACGCTACGGCGCGCTTATCGGCGCGAAAATTTATCGAGGCGGAGAATAAAGTCACTGGCGAGGATTGAGTTGGAATTCATTTACTTTTTTTTTTGCGACTTCCGCGAGATGCTGCCATCTCGCGGAGGAAACTTCATCGCTGAAAACGAAATGTTGCGAGGAGAAACGTGTGTACTCAATAAAATTGTACGCCTCGGCGGAAATAAATAGATTTTATTGATCTATTTATTTTTTTATTTTATTCGTATGTTTAATAAATTTTTCGTTTATTTAATGTGCTTTTGACATATGGAAAAATATTTATGGTTGATACTTTTATTCATATGTTATGAGTCATATCGTATATATATCACATCGTGTATCAAATGTGTTGAGCTAATATTTAAAAGCATTCTCTTTCGCGAGTATGAAAAATGAATAATTTAGATCCAAAATATATTTCCCAGCGAAAGATGTAATATTTTTAATACATTTTCCGCATATACCTTTTTTCTCATTCCTGGCTTTCGTGGAAAAAAGTAGCAAGGATAATCGCGTGTACTCAATAAAATTGTTTGCCCGTCCGGAAATAAGTATATTTAATAAATCTCATTTATTAATTATCCTTTAATATAAGAAAAAATATTTATGCTTAATACTTTCATTCGTATGTTACTAGTCATGTCATATATCAAATAAGTCTGAGCGAATAGTTAAAAAAATATATTTCTGCAAATATGAAAAATGCATAATCGATATCCAGAAAAATATCTTCGGACGAAGAGTTTCATACTTTAAATATATTTTCCGCATACACGTTTCCTCCCTGCCTCTGTGAGCGATGATGCCATTCCTGAAATTTACAAAATCGGTTCCAATTTTTGACTTTTTAATGATTTTAAGCTCGGGCCCGACGAAAAGTGTGCCGCGAACCCGAACCGCCGGTCTCCACCGCAGAGTTCGACAGACTCGACGAGCGGGCTGTAATAATGCGTTAAAAAGTTGCGCTCGTAAGTGGCTCGCGTGCGCGATTTGCACTCTCGGTTCCCGAGCGATAAAAATACGGTAGGCGCGTCAATGTCGTAAGGCGAGGAGACGAGAGGAGGCTCGTGCGCTCTCCCGTTCGGTTTTCGTATCGAGCACGAATACACGCGCGATGGCCACGGTACAGAGAGTTTTGTCGGACCCGCCGCGGCCTCTCCGAGTCCGCTCGTCGAAGCTTGGCTCTCGCGAGCGAGCGCGAGAGCGCCCACGATGAGTCAGAGTTCCACGACCCATAAAACCTCGAGCGGAATTGCACGACTTTCCCCCGATAAATATTAACGCACCGGCTCGTCGAGGCGCTTTGTATATTTGCATCGTGAGATATTTCTACGATCGAATATCGATACGGTATAATCGAGAGTCGACGTATGACGGTCCCATTGCTCGGGGTCATTACCACTGTCGATCCTCGTTTAAAACTCCGCGGGGCAAAATGGTACACCGGTAAAATAGTAGAAGCCTGCGAGCGAATTCGTTGATTCTCCGTTGCTCAAAATTGCTCATGAAACACATCCCAGGTGAGATTCAGGAGGGAGTCACGCTGCGCGCTGACTTCGCACAAGTTCGACAACAATAAGAGAAAATTGCAAGTACTTCTTGATGGTGTAAAAATCTGAAAAAAATCATGTATACTAAAGAAAAAATTAATTGGTTAACAAATTACCCGGCAACAAAACTTTTTTTTATGAAAATGATACGTTTATTTTTCTGAATACGTATGAATTTTTTCAGATTTTTAAGTAATCGGTGATTTTTTATTTTTTTTATAGAACAAAAATCAACGATTACTTCAAAATCCCCTCCTTAAACCATCGGCGGGACTCCGGGCCCGCACTGGTTGTCGAGGGTCTTGTACTGGCCCGATTGAGTCGGTTCCAATTACGATTCTCAATTACGATTCTCGTTTTCTCGTATGCCGTCATTTTTTGCTGAAAACTGAAATTTTTCAACCTGAAGTGATGTTTTCCTGTATGACGTCTTTTCCGGTCGAAAACTGAGATTTTTAAACCGGAAGTGACGTTTTCTCGTACGACGTCACTTCCGATCGGAAACAGATTGACGGTTGAAATTTTCCAACCTTAAGTGATGTTTTCTCGCATAACGTCACGTCCGCTCTAAAATTGAGATTTTCAAAACGTAAGTAACGTCATGGAAAATAAAAAAAATCTGCAAAGCAGTGACGGACTAGCATTGGCCAGTACTTATTACTATTCGAAAGACTGTCGGCTTCGCTCTGGTTACCTACGCCGGCCAGACCGAATGAAAAACATGCTCGAAGAAAATTTGAATCGTCTCGTCCTGTCCAAAGATCGACCGCGCTCGTTGCGGAGGAAGATCGGGCGAGGAATGACAAAAACATTGACGCAACAAATTCCGTTATCGAGCAAGTACTCCGTAAAGCGGGCATAATATTGTCGCGAGATCGTTGGCCCCGTCGAGTAAGCCATGCCCGTCGAGTCTCTCTCATCGAGTTTAGTGGAATCGAGCGGCGGATCGCTCACCACGACCTGCGTACGCCCGAAGCTGTTGCTCTCTCGCTGGCAGCATCGATTTCACAAAGAATATCGGCTCATACGTAAGCTCGTACCTGACACTTTTATCGGACACGGACCCCGGAGAAACGAGTAATAACGTTAAAATGTATGCATAGCTGAGCGCCGAGCGAGCTCCATTAGCCGGCTTGCCGGGGTCGTTGAACCCCGCGTTCGCCGCGGTTCTGTGCCGGGCGGTCTAGGGCATCTTTTTTCGCCTCGAAGGGTCAAGCATTATCCAATACCGGTGACAGAATTAGAGTCGAGTAGAATTTTCGGAAAAATAAGCTAAAGAGACGGAAAAACGAACGTACGAGTACAAAATAAAAGTTCATCAGGGCTGTAGGATTTGGGTCGATGACCAGTTGGCAATGGAAATATACAGGGGGGACCGGGGCGAAATGGGCTAGCGAAAAATTAGGCTGACGCGGGGCGTAATGGACCACCCTAAATAAGATAAGTAGAAGGCTGCGACGGCGGATTATTCGAGCATGAGTAATACTGATGGGTAGAAGTTGGGAAACTCAAGATGTATGGATAGTACCGTTTTAATAAAAATTTAATATGAATGGATAATCCGTTTTAGCCGACTAATCCGTTTTAGCCTTGGCATTTTTTCACGAATTTTTATTTAATTTTTTCTGATGTTACCAGCAACGTATTCCGAAGTACTTTCGCCCGCTGAACACGAATCCGCCAGCTTCTGGTGACCATCGTGTTCTACGGGAGAAAATACACAAGATAGGATTCTGCCTGAAGTTTTGGAGGTGTTTTATCATGCCGTTTGAGGACGTGGAAAAACGCAAAAAATGGACTCGAAAGGTATTGCAATTTTAAAACGTAGTACATTGCAATTTTTGGTAGTGCATTGCAATTTTTGGACGATTTTTTTTTTCGTTTTTAAAAATAAACTGCCACGTATTCCGACGTATTTTTGCGCGCTGAACACGAATTCGCCGGCCTTTTTTGCCTAAAGTACAATGCGACATTAAGGGGCTCGATTTTATGCACTTGGCAGGTTTTATCAATGTCCGAACCATATAAAATATGTGCAATAAATACAATTACTAATATCGTGCATCAGGTTCTTCAGGATTTTTTGGCCACGATTTTCCAGGATAACTCGACTCCAACATTGATTACGGATGCAAGATCGCAGATTCTGTCTTTCTCGCACAGAAACCAGAAGCGCCAGGAAAAATTGAAGGCATTTTTGTTCGCCTCGAATGGCGAGTCATTATCCAATACGGTTTCTTTCGGAACTTTCGGAAAAATATGCGTCAGGTTCTTCAGGTTCTCCAGGACATCCGATATTCCCGGACGGTCTGATTCCGGCATCGATTACGTCTGCAGGACGCGGAATTCCGCCACCCGGCGAGTGCCGAAGCGCGTGGACTGGCGAACTCGCGCTCGCACGGAAACCAGAAGCGGCAGGAGAAATTGAAGGAACGGCGTGTATATAACTCGTTCGATGAGTCAGCATGCGCGAAGACTACGCGGCGACCGGGTCTTCTGTGTTACCGCTGGTGGTCGCCGATGCAACGAGACCGGGGAGTGCGGGGAGCCGGGATGTTTGCACAGACTGCAGACCCGCTAACTGCCGAGACGACGACGACCACGACGACGATGTCGGCGGCGGGCTCCGCAAAACTCCCAGAAGTTCGACTCGTCGTCGCGGGAGAAGAAGAAGAAGAAGAAGAAGAAGTCCGCCGAACGACGTTCGCATGAAATCCTGCGCAGCGCCTCTCTCCCTTCTCGTCCCGTTCTCGCTAGCGAAAGCAGGAACAGCCGAGCCAAACGAGCCCCTCCTCGCCACATGCGAGGTGTTAATTGTCCGGTTATATTTATGAGTTTGCGCCGATCATTTGCGTAAACAAGCGGTCGCTGCACGCGGCAAACGGCGCGCATGCACGCACACATGCCGATCGTCGAGCCACGATGGAATTAACGAAAATCGGTAAGGTTAACGAAAACTCTGACGGCGACGCTTCTGGAGAACGGCTTTCACCTGGAAATCCCGCTGAGGAAGTTTTTCCATCCAAATTTATTCGCTTCAGTCCATTCCTGATATGTTGATTGAAACAAAATTTTTTGCTGTACCACACCCAGAAAAAAAAATTATTTGACGGTCACCGTTTTTTTGGTTAAAGTAAAATATTTAAAATAATTATTATTTGGAGAAAAACCTCCTAGCGTTGAGGAGGTTTTTCCACCAAAATTTTGACGACAAAGAGTGAATGGCGATGGAATTACCGTATCGATTGATCGGCATCGATCGCTGAGTCATCGCACAGTCGTTTAGACAAACAGCTTCTCTGCCCACGGAAACACGCCTGTTCGGCTCTCGCGTCCGAACGATCGAATCCATCCAATCTGTGCCAAAATCGAACGAGTGGCCAGTTGCATCGGGTCGACGAGGGGTGCGGGCATGAAGAACCACGATCGGATAACGAGCTGCCCGATGTCGGTAACCCCTCCCCCTCCCTCCCACCCCAGGGGGGCGGTTCGATACCACAGATAAACGGATGTTGACACGCGACTTATCCTGGCGTTAATCGCGTTAACGCAGCGTGGGTAATGAAAAGTTGGCCGTGTGGGAATTGACTTTTGTTTTGTTTTTGTTTTTTTTTTTTTGGCTGGCTTGTTTGTGCCAGAAATATGAATGGTAAGTGTACCAATGCTTGGACACGTCCCAGGCGATGGACACGCCTGTGCAGATTTGATTTATTTCCAATTCGAGTAGACTGCAAAAATACATTGTGAATTTAATGCACTGTAAGTTGAATCTTGCTTACACTACTTATATTAGTTGAACACCAATGTACTTTTGTTTTTTGTTTTTTTTTTTATAAAAATACCAGATACTGCAATTACAAATCTTGTACCTGAAATTTTCAAAAAATTGTCATTAAAAATAAAAATTTTACTGCAAAATTGCAAATGTTTTTGAAATTTCAGAAACAGTTTATGCAAGAAAGCTTCCAAGACTGACACAGTTGGACTCTCATTATTTTTGTCCCTAAATAAAACAATATTGATCTTTTTGTAATTAATCGATCGGTCGTCCGGAAATAGATATTCACTTAAACCAAATACATATTTATTGACACCAAGTAAATTATTTTTCAAGCTCTATCAGTTTGACATTGGTTCCAGTTATTTGCAAAAAAAAAATTGTTCTTGACCTGTTAATAACAGCCGGAATCTGGGGATATTCTTAACCGTCCGAGCATTGCTACCTTCACCTTACACCGGTACAGGATGCGCGTTCAGCCTCAGCAATCCAATAATGAATGACGATGATGAATTAACTAAATCATGGTCCGAAGTGCGAGGCGGTAATCATGGAGAGCTGGTTGGAGCTCGTTGCAAGGAGGCTGGAGATGGCTCCTTGCTTCGATATACCGAAGACTCAGGGGAAGCGCGAAGGTCGGAGTCCAGTGACTCGACCGCTTTTCAGACCTCACTTTTTTCCTCCTTTTTGTTTTTCATTCCTTCATCAATCTCGATCAAAACTCCCGGCGAACTTTGTATATCAATCACTGCGAGACGTTCAACCGGGTTTTGAACCGAGAGTGGAGAACACTTTGGGGTTTATCGATTCACGCTGCGAAGTGTCTGCCTCGTTGGTCCCAAGGATAAACAAGAGAGGATGATGGAGCAAAGAAGTTCCACGAGGCACCCGGAGAGTGAGCCGAAGGGTTCGTGTCAGACCGGGCTCGTCTCGTTCCGTTCGTATGGAAAATTCGGACTAAAAAATATGCTTTCGGCGGATTCTCGGCGATGATTCCTGAAATTGCTCAAATTCGCCAGCCGCCTCGGAGGCAATCAACGTCGACGATGATGCTCCGACCTCCGGAGCTCTCGTATCATTGCACTTAGCGGCTCTGTGTTTTCCGGCCCGAGACGACACCCACACAGCATCACGAAACATCGTTTTTTTTGCCTTTTTTCTTTTTTTTCTTCCAACAAACCACTCCAATTATCATTCCGCGGGCTATTAAATGTTTTCCAGCGTAGCCGAGACAGCCACAACAAGTGTTGTGGAGGAAGATCGTGGAACGGTTGGGTGGGGAGAGGGCGAGGTGGCGACTGGCCGACCTCGGCGACGACGAGAACGACGACGGTAAAGGGTCTGGAAAGCTTCTAACGAAGCTAATTTTCGTGGGACAAAAACGGCTGGGATACCTCCGTTCAGTCGCTGGGCGACGAATGGATGGACCGAAGTGTGCTGGCACTGGTACGACTATGCAGTTTCCAGACTCCTTTACCTATCACCGTTGCTACGTTGCGGTAAAGGGCTTTGCGATTCTGGAGACGATTTTTGCCGTGGATCAAGAAGTCAGATTAGCTCCAGTTGGCCAGGTTGGGCGAATCGGCATATCCATCCTGGCTACTTTCGATTCTTGACCCTCCGTCGATCTCCTCAACACGCGCATAACATGACAAAACGTTGACATACATAATCGCAAGTGTACGCCTGCACTGAGAAACAACAGGGGTTGGATCAACCAAAAGTTGCGGTGACATGCTTTCAAAGCTGTTATTAGGTTGGTACTATTAAATCAGTGACGTTTTCCTAATATGTTGATTGAAACAAACATTTTTGTTGTACCAACCGAATGAGGTTTTTGAACGTATGTCTCAACCATTTCTTCTTCTCGGTGTAATTAATCGGGCGGTTACCCATGAACAATCTCAAAGTTTTCCCGACTCTTTAACCTATCATCGCTGCTACATCGCGGTAAACGACTTCGGGATTCTGGAGACGATTTTTGCCGTGGATCAAGAAGCCAGATTACCTCCGGTTGGCCAGACTGGCCGAATCCGGCGCATCCGTCCTGGCTACTTTCGATTCTCGGCTCGCCGTCGATCTCCGCGACTCTCGCACGGCATAACAGAACGTCAACGTACATAATCGCAAGTGTATGCCTAAGTAATCGGGCGGCTACCCATGAATAATCCCAAACCCATCTCCGTTCCCGTGCCAACGGCGATAATGGCCGCACGACGTTCTCTTCCCGTGATCACCGAGCGTGGACAATTTCACGCTACGCTCCGACGAGGAGTTACCGTGACGTGGCACATCATTTGTTACGCATCCAGGGTGAGTTTGCACCAAGTCGCTTGTACCAGCTCTCGCTCTCACTTGCTCGCTCTCGCCGTATCTCCCCGAGCACCGGTAGACAGCCTAGGAGATCGGCGTAGAAATCGCGGAAGCGAGGATTCACCGAGAAGAGACAGAGGGAAGTGAGATCGCTGGTTCGTCCGGAGATAAAACTCCCACAAGAGGTCGACTAGCAAATTGCGTCAAATTCGTCAGCGAGCTGTACGAGCGTGTCGTCATCAATCCCGAGACGAGGATCTAGAAAGATCGCTCATCCACACCGGAAATTAAACGATTTTTTTCGTATCATCGCCGTACGCGATGAGCTAAAAGACCCACTCGATAACGCGCTGCAATGATCAAGCGGAGACTTTGGAGGATTGGTAGTGGTCGATGATGTGCACTGTAAAAAAAATTTTATGAAATTTAATGTAGCGGACTGGAAGTTTTTATGCAAAAACTGGTATATTAAATTTAATGTACAATTGCGAGAGAAAATTAATGTTCAGTGTCTTAAAAACATTTGAAATACTGTATTTTTAATAATTTACTTTAATTTTACTATGAAAGTACTTTAATTTTTATAATTTACTTTAATTTCAATGGAAAGGACTTTGATTTTTCATCATAATTGTATATTGAATTTCCTGTACCAGTTTCTGCATAAAAACTTCCAGTCCGGTACATTAAATTTACAATTTTTTTTTACAGTGTGACTGCTCGTCCAAATTTGAATGGCAAAAATTACTACCCAGGTAGGGTAGGTCTGGCTGGTCATTACATCCCAGCACTGGCGCAAGATCGGGCCAAGCCCGGTAGTCTCGCCAGTCCCACGCCAGTGCTGGGATGTAACAGCCGACCGGACCAAAGCCTACCTGGGTTAACCTGGGTCACTATCGTCTCCCAGATCTTTCGCTCACTCGAATCGTCAACATATGTGCGATACCCGATCGCCACAGCCCGAACTCACGAAGAATCGACGCAACCGCCTGCACCCGATAAATTTTAGATCCTGCTCAACCGTCCGTCCCATCTCCCCGCCGTCGGTGTAATCGACTGTAGCACGGTACGTCTCACATACAGCAAAACTCATCGAAGTTACAAACCCGCTCGTGAACTCTGGCCTTGTGTTCGAAGGGCAAGGCCACTTGCGCAGTGGAAAACGTGATCGACCGCGCAGGTCGCCCGCGCGCCCCACCCCGCCGCCTCCTCCTCGATCCCATGATCTATCCCTCGGCCGCACGGTGGGGGAAGCTCGTTGCATCGCTGACTCTCGCGCACCGTTCGCCACTCTCCGTCCGCCTCTTTCTCTCTCCCTGCGCCCGACGACCTACTGCAGTTGGTTCGTTACACCGTCCGGATAAAAAAAAAAGAAGAGGGGAAAAAAAAGTTGCACCAACCAGTTCTTGTCGATTAGTGCGGGCAAACACTGAAACGTTAAGGTCGTGCGAACCTGCACCGTGGGCTCGCTCTTGAACGCTCTCCGAGTCCGGGAGAGCTCTCTTGCCTGGCTTTTCTTCCTCTCTTTTTTACCTCACTCTCCTTCCAGCTCCTCGTCCTCGGCTACGAACCCGGCTCGCTTTACTATACACTGTTTCACAGTCTCCGCACAGCTTGCACGTGCCTCTGTGTGCGTCCGCGTTTGCATGTGTGTACACACACACAATACGTTGCACGCGCTTCGGGAAATGTTTCTCGTAGCTTAATAGCCCCGGAGAGTAGAAGGTCGAGCACCTCGTCATGCCCGCATGCTGCCCTCCACACAGCCCGAGTCTACTTCTCGTTGTAGAAAATTACGTTTGATTCGTCTGCATTGTGGAGAAGAAGAAGAGGAAGGAAAAAATGGTGAACTGTTGAAGCGATTTTTTTCTTTTTTTTTTGCGATGGAGATAAATGGGAGTCGCGGTAGGCGGAGAACCGCGGCTTGATGACTCTGTCGATAAGACAATTCTGCTTTCGATGGGGGAAAAAAAATCTTAATTCCCGCATCGGATCCTCCACCCAGAAAAAAAATTTATTTGACGGGCACCGTTTATTTGGTTTAAGTAAAATATTCATTTGATTTAAATAAATATTTATTTTAATTTAAGTAACTATTTATTTAATTTACGTAAATATTTATTTAAATCAAATAAATATTTTACTTAAACCAAATAAACGGTGAAAGTCAAATAAATTTTTTTTCTGGGTGTCTTCGGACTTTACTTTTCGTTCGCGATTCCTGTTGAAGATTTTTTTTTTGCGTCGTCAAATATTAGCTTTAATTCGTCTGAATTTGCGGAGAAGAAGACGAGGAAAAAAAAATGTTGAATCGACTTTCTTTTTATCAAAAGAAAATTTTGAGATTTTAATGAAAACGTGTTCACATTCTGAAAAAGAAGTCAAAAATACATAGAAGAAGCCTTGCGAATAAAACAACATTACGAGAACGCGACATGAAAATGTAAATTTTCAACTTTTATGAGGAAGCCCTATAAAAATTTCAGATTTCAACTTTGATCAGGAAGCAACATGAAAATGTCAATTTTCAACTTTTTGCTATGGAGATAAATTGAAGCCGCGGTTGGCCATAAGAAAGTTTAGTTTAGGATGCGAAAAAAAATTATTAAAAAATTAATCCCCTGAATCGGAGCCTCTCCGGAAAAACTTTGATCGTCACGCTTTTTGGGAACTACTTTTCACTAGCAAGTCCCGCTACAGATATTGTTAGTCGCATCGCAAAAAATTACTTCTAATTCCTTTGCATTGTGGCGAAGAAGAAGAAAAAAAATGGCAAACCTTTGAACCAATTTTTTTGTCTGAATGGCAAAAAGAAAATCATACGGAGCTTTATCAGTTCGGATTATCGGTGTCGATTGTCCCGAGTTGCGGGGGGCGAGCTCCTCCTCCTGATACAATTTAATTCCGTCCAGCGAAGTACGAGAGTCCCGCCGACTCGCGTCTTCACCGCTCGTTACGTTACATACGTCTTCATTCTTAACGCGTCGCCGACTCGCGAGATCCCAAGCGTGACTCAAGCCTCTCGTCGTCGTCTCACATGTCTAGCGAAGATTTTAATAACTCCCCCTCCCCCTAACCGTCCGACGTCCTCCTCGCCTATGCGTTTTACGTGCTCTTATCCTCGCCCGAGAAATCCACGGCGAAGATCTCATTTTTCCATGTAGCGCCGCTAAAGCATATAAGATTGTTGCCGATAAATCTGCAAAGAAAAAAAAAGGATCCAAGAACTCGAGATCTCTTCATGCGTGAGACCGGGTGAATCTGACACGCCGACTTATCCTCTCGTATAATCGCGCCGGAGAGAATTACAAACCGGTGAATTCCTCGAAACGAATTTAGAAAATTACGAAAAAAAAAATAATAATAATGAAAAAATTCCGACAGGCACGTCGAAGTTCCGTTCACGAGGAGGGTGGGAAAAAAAATTATTTAATAAATCCAAAATCTCTACGGAAACGAGAGCCGTATCGTGACCTCACCGTGCACGGTCCGCCGACTTCAGACCGACGAATTATTTCGACCAGATCCGGAGGACCTCGCCGAGTTCATTCGCCGCGAATTGGCGCCGTTCATTCACAATTTTCCAAGAAAAACATGAATGATACCTTTCCCTCCCCCCCCCCCCCCCCCCCGGGACATCCGTACTCGGGTAATTGATCTGAAATAAAAAGGCGCCGCTCAATTTGCCAAGCGGGCACGAGCAACGGCACACAACTGGAGAGCATTGTTTGGGTTCCGCGTTCTAATTTGTTTCATTCGAGCACGACGAGTCTCACTCGAGTCGGCGTGACGCATCGGCGTGTTACACTCCGGCCGTGCTCCGGCCGCCGTGTCGATGGCCGATCGCACTTGTTCGCCGTATCGTTGCGGAGTCAAGATCGCGCCTCGAGAGTTGATCAGTATTTGCCGGAGCATTAATATTTTTTTTTTTTTTTTTACAGTTCATCGATGATCCATGCGACGATGAGCGAAAGCGGTGGCGATGAGGGGGAGGTGGAGAAGCCGGGGACTAACGAATCTCGTTATGCGCTGAAGGCTTATTAGCGTTAAATTGCTCCATTCGTCCTTCTGCTAAACGGGATGATTTCAATGGAGCTTCCGAGAACTGCGTCGCCACTCAGTCAGTCTGTCTGTCTGTCCGTCCGTCTGTGTCTGACTCCGTAGGACGGATCGCTGGGGGACGAGAGCGCCGGCTTGCACATAGAAATGTACGACGATCAATTTGTGCCCATCCACGTAATTCTAATTATCGTCGGGCTCCCTCGTCAAACAAGTGACCCCGTAAGTGCTCACTGCGGACTAGCAAATTTTCATTTTCCACATGAAAAAAAAAAATAATAATAATGATAAATAATTTTTTAAAATTATAATAGACATTCTAATTATTGTCGTGTTCTCTTATCAAACAAGCGACCCCATAAATGCTCACTGCCGACAAGCACATTGTCATTTTTAACATGAAAAAAAAAAAATAATAATGATAAGATATTTATTATAGTAGTAATTCTAATTATTGTCGTGTTCTCTCATTAAACAACCGCCTAAAAATAAATATTTATTTGGTTTAAATAAATATTTATTTATTACACCCGTCAAATAAATTATTGTTCTGGGTGTACGAACACCAAAATTTTCAGTTTTCACATAAAAAATAAAAATAATACTAATAATAAATAACAATAAAAATAGTAATAAATAAGCAAGTAAAGAAAATAGTCGAAAAAATATTTATAACGTTTCGCTGCGATTGAAGGCCGGAGGGTCGCGAAACTCTGGCGCGCGGTGTGCTCGGTGTGGGTGAGAAAATAAACCGGCGGCCCTGTGGATCATCGGGAGCTCGAGCGGAGTCGCGAACACCTTCCAGGAACCGTGGAAGTTACGACGATTTAAGTGCCAACTTCGCGAGACGGAGAAGCGAGCCGAGAGATTGGAGCGAGATGCCCGACTAGCCGGCACGTCCGACTCTTTAATAAGCTCGACTTTCCTCGCGGTGGCGTTTGTTGGCTCTTAAAAAAAGAGGGGGAAAAAGAAGAAGAAGAAAGCCTCGAAGTCTCGAGTGTCGTCTGGACCATGAGCAGCCGTAGTAGCGATAGCCCTATCCGCTCGGAAGCCCGACCGATATATAGCAACGTTTGGCGGACGTCTGCAGGGGTCACCGGGCGCGCCCGCACCTCGCAAAGAGTTTATCCCCGTTTTTTTTTTTTTTTTTTTTTCAGGCGCGTGGTATAAATGAGATTTCTTTTATGAGCAGATACCATTAGTGGACCATGCATAGACCATGGGTACGACTGCAAACAAAAATTGTAAATTTAATATATCGGACCGGAAGTTTTTATTCCGTATATATATATTTATATATACCGGAAGTTGGTGCAGTAAATATAATGTACAATTGTGATGAGAAATGAATATTCTTCTTCATTGAAATTAATGTAAATTATTAAAAATAAAGTATTTACGATGTTTTTAATGGAGTTTAATGAACTTTTGATCCCAATTGTAGATGGAATTTAATGTACCAGTTTTTGCATAAAAAAATCCTGTCGGGTACGTTCAATTTCATACCATTTTTTTGAGAGTTTAGCTATAAGAGCGATAAGCCCTTCACCGTACGCATACATTGTAAATTTAATGTACTGAAACTTCAAATTTGCTTGTATAACTCACATTAATTGAACATTAATGTACTTTTTCGTAAAATAAAAATACCACATATTTTTATTAGAAATCTTTTGCCTGAAATTTACCTGAAAAATGTTCATTAAAAGTAGGATTTTTAATGTAAAATTGCGATACATCTGGGTTTCGAATTTCAAAAACAGTACACAAAAAAAAAAAATTACAGCGGACGTCTCGGAAAGCCAACCGATACAGCGCCGTTTGGTGGACATTGGTATGGTAGCCCGATAGAGTGATATCTGGCAGACTCACAACTTGTCGACAGTATATTACAATTTTTTTTCATGCGCGAGGAAAAAACGACATTTCCTTTATGAACAGATAAACGGGACGACGTGAAGATGACTTTTCTCAAAACAGCTTCAGGACCTTTCTTGCTGGCCCGGATGTTGGGCCCGGCCTATATAAGCACCATTTGGCCGCTGCTCTTCGACCCGCCGCACAGTGATTCCTCGTCGAACCTCTGAGAAACGGGACCGTGCTCCATCCAATTGATCCACCCGGATGGAGGCTGAGCGGGCTGTCACGCTCGACAACAAACCCATCAGGCAGCTCACATACGCAACCACGTACAGAACACACACGAGCAAGTCGGACACGCTCGGACACCAAAGCCCAACAGCGATTGGCCGGCGCTTGCGTATTGGTGGCCGATCGGCTCGTCCGTGTGACAGCGATCTGCACACGTTGCTTCTTGTGCGAGCAGCTTCGACCCTCCAGGGACGCGACCGCTCCGCATCGCCAGATGGACAGCTCGCTCGAGTAGCGGCCAAAACGCAGTGACGACTCTTTTGTAACAGGTACCGTAAACACTGGTAGCGGATTTCATCGATATGCGGGTGCGAGGGAGCAAAGGGGAAACCACCCTCTTCGCCCCTTTGGCGCGCGGGGTGGTCTCGCGGCCGATGACCAAGCGCACCGCGGAAGAGCGGAAAGCAGACTTGGAACTCTTTCTCTCTCTCTCTCGAAGCAGAAACGGCCTCTGTGTGTATATTCGGCAGTTCGGGTGTTTCCGAAATCCCGGCAGTGCACGGGATCCAATTACCAAACAGTTGTCTGGATCACGAAGCGGAGAGCTGTGTGCGCTCCTCGACGAGGCGACGAGTGGCCTCCTGCGATCACCTGCAGCGATACAGTGGAACCTCGCACGTGTCACATTAACGTACCTCGCGGAAGTACAATTAGAAAACTATTATAATTAATCATGAAAGTCACATGAGAAAAATTACCATAAGTAGTACTCATGGTAGGACGCAACTACGTAGTACTCTTGGTAGTCCGCAACTACGTAGTACTCATGGTAGTCCGCAACTAGGTAGTACTATGGTTGTACGCAAGTACGTAGTACTATGGTCGTACGCAAGTAGGTAGTGCTCATTTTCGTACGCAACTAGGTAGTAAAATGGTAGTACGCAACTAGGAAGTATGCACGGTCGTACGCAACTAGATATACTCAAAATTACTAGATCCTTCTCTCAGTGTAGATGGTGGAAGAGATCCGGCTGTTCCGATTGGACCCAGCCGAAGGTAGAGCCGTCGCTTCACGAGTCTGATTGGCCCTTCGCATGGTTCACTCTCGGGCCCGCGTGGAGGAATATATGAGAGGTTCCACTGTACCTCCGCTCGCGCGAGGGTTGGGTTCGCTGTCGGGAGTGCGGTCGGCCGAGGGGTGGCCGGAACGGGAGCGGGTGGAACAGAGGGCCGAAGTGGACGGCGGCCACTCGCAGCAAATGCGATAAATGGCTCGAGGATCGAGAGCCGATATCGTTTCGCCAGGTGTGAAAATGGTCCTTTGTAACGAGGCAGCTCGTTCGTCGCGGTACCGCGACGCGCTCGCCCGGTCACTGTTCTCTCTTCCACCGTGAACGAACGCTGAGGGAAGGGCCATTCTAGATTTTTTTTTTTTTTGCGCCTCC
>JAPYZD010004454.1:0-19010 GCA_030522725.1 Ichneumoninae sp. B BG-2022a | reverse complement strand
ACAAAACTTTTTTTTTATGAAAATGATTCGTTTATTTTTCTGAATACGTATGAATTTTTTCAGATTTTTAAGTAATCGTTGATTTTTTTTTTTTATATAACAAAAATCAAGCGCGCAGCGAGACTCCCTCGTTCAGGAGGTTGGAGCGCTCTAAACTAGTAAAATGAGTGACGACTTTAAAAAGATCGTTTATGCAAAATTGTATTCTTCAACCGACGACGGCACATGGTCGTTCGTATTACAGCGTGTGTCCGTGACCTAGAAAAACATTAACGGCAATTGCCAAAATATTCAATTGTTTGTGACAATTTTTGAGACGTAACATATTTGTTCAGTTCTTTTCGAATAATTGCCCATCTTTTTTGTTTTTGTTTTTATTTAGCAGTCATTCGCTCTCGTTAAAGGAAACCCGAGTGCAACGCCAGACGAAATATAATCCGCCTAAGATAATGTCCGATAATGATTAAATAGTTGAAGCGATATGCATAAATTATCGTTCCATCTATTTGTTTATTGATACCTTATCACGGTCACTCTTTTGTTTTTATCTTGACAATTTAGCGTGGAAACAATTGTTATCTTCCCCGACACTTTCTCGATAATGACAAGCAAATTGATGTTCGAAAGATGTTGGGATTGAGATTGACAAACGATATATATTAATACATATATTTCTTTGTTTCGAAATACTGTTCGGGGACGATTTCTCTTCGTTCACAAATGTTAGCGTGGTTCTCCTGCCTCAAAACCATGCGATCCATAACAAGGAACTACTAATCAAATCTGTCAAAGACATCTCCTCGGTAGTTTCCTCGTCCGATGTTTATTGACGCATTTTATTGCGGATGCCACGCGAAAAGCAAAATTCCAAATTGTTTTATCAGTTGCACGAGTTGTTGGTCCGGAGTTTAAAGATAGACAATAAAGAACGATTAATTATCACAATTAAATGCGCCATAAAAAATAAAAATACAAAAAAAATGCGTACATACGCAGTTTTCATTATTCTCGTTTGGCATATCAACGTTGTCGAACGATTCTCCGGTCAATTTTCTTAATCCACTTTCGAATCAATTTCCGATTATTCGCGATGACTTTTGATCGACATTATCACCAGACAGAGAATGGCGCAGAGAGGATATTCCTATCGGCGCAATAAAACTCGATATTAATATATAATCTGCATAACAATATAACTACCACTGTCCTTGATCACCGAAAGTTTGGTCTCGGTGCATGAATATTTTTTTTAACTGACCGTTCGTGGAAGACAATTTTTTTCTCATTCTTAAGTTAAATAAAATATTGTTTGATAACATTTTTATCATATCAAAATACATATTCTTCTAGGTCTGGCGGAACATAGCAGAAGCCAAAATGAATGATTTTCAAAATTTAATTGATTTCCCAAAAAAACAAAATTCCATCACTCGTCTTCCTCATCCGCAAGATAACAATCTCGCGCTCACGAGAGAACCATTTTCGGAACCGCGCACCAGTACCATAAACAAGGTATCGATTACTCGCCGCGGATCGCGACACAACTTTGGTGAAACCGGAATTCTGCAATTAAAGTGGCAAAAAAGAAGAGAAAAAGGAAACGCCGTCGCGATCGATATTGGCGTAACATAGAAAATGAATGGAAGCGGATGATAACATCCCAAGAATGTCGGTCCTCTCCTTTCCATTCTCGCGTTCCACAGCGCTCCTGCGCTCGCGCAAATAAACGAATTCTCGAAAGGTGCGGATAATGTTCCAGAAATTGGTCTATTATACCCGGCCAAAGCATATTTGTTCTTCCGTTGAAGCGCATTTTTGCTTGTTTAGAGCATTCTTTTCTTTGGGTGACTGCTTGCATTTTATATTCACGGGAAACGATTAAAATCTGTGGAATGCGTTTGTGTCTGTCCGTTCGTCTGTCACTGCCCGTGGCTGCGCACACTATAATGCAGCTGTGTGCAGTTCGCGATAGTTGCGGATTGCGCGACGGGGCAGACGGAGAGAGAATCAAGTTCGAGGCACGAGACGCTCGTGGTATATCAACGTGGATATGTACATAGTAGATCGCAAACGGTGCTGCACCGCGACGACACGCTGGAATGCGGGTCTGACATAATGACCATTGCGCACGGATCCGGGGAGGGAATCATTTGCCAGCAGTGACGACGCTATAGTTATACACACGGTGCATACCCGGGGAAACTATAGACACAGGAACGATCCGTTTACACGTACCTCCGCACTAGTTGTACCCGCGTAAACACTCCGGTCGTCAATCATTCCCATTGTCGTGATACCGAGTTAAACGAGAAAATAAAATATCTGAGGAATTCCACCGGCGTCCCATATTTTCTATCTGAAACCTCGAGTTTCGTCTACCTTATGGGATAGCGGCAATGGATTTTTAAATGACTCGAGACCTTTTCTTTGCTCCCTTGTAGACGAAGTTTTTGTGATTTTTCTTTTTATAGCTGTTTGTGGAATCATTTTTTAGAACGTTCCAAATATGTCGAGAAGTCGGATTTAGTAGGAGTGCTCGGATTTTTTAATTACTCGAGACCTTTTCTTTGCTCCCTTATAGTCGAAATTTTGTGATTTTTTTTATAGCTGTTTGTGAAATCATTTTTTAGAATGTTCCGAAAATGTCGAGGAGTCGGATTTAGTAGGAGTGCTCGGATTTTTAAATTACTCGAGACCTTTTCTTTGCTCCCTTATAGACGAAGTTTTTGTGATCTTTTTTTTTTTTGCTGTTTGTGAAAACATTTTTTAGAACGTTCCAAAAAATGTCGAGAAGTCAGATTTTGTAGGAGTGCTCGGAAAGAATCGCGGAAAAACCCATCCTATCGTGCTCGACGGGAAAGTACACGAGACACAACGACGGGTTTTAAAAATAATTTTTTCGTTTCGTCGAATTGCTTCTTCGTTACTTTCTCTTACTCACAAAATTTTCCTCCACGGGGAAGTCGAACAGAGTCGCGTCGAGTGCTCAATCATAGGAATTAATATACGAGGAAACCGCACGAGCCTATAACTCAAGAACGCCTTTATCAATCGGATAGAAATTTGACACGCAAGTAGGTCAGAGTTACCTTTGTTCGTTACAATTTCCGCAACAATTCCGAAATTCCTTCAGATTTTATCAGATTTTCAAATTTTCGAAAAAACGTGTTTTCGCGCTCTACCTTTTATATTAAAAAAAAATGTCTTGCCTCACTCTCTTCCGGTTCGACATTTCTTCGCTTCCTCGTCGAGCGACCTCGAGTGCCGACTTCCGGTGTCGCTCCTCGCGTCGGGTTCGACGCCGGAGACGATGCACGAACGCGAAGGCGTGCACAGAACGCAGCGACAGATTGCATGGGAGAGATTGCGAAGCTAAAGCGTCGTCGTCGGTAATCGTCGCTCGCGATTCTCCGGGCCGGCGAGTAGAGGAAGGACGAAACCAGAGAGGACTGCACGGCGTGTCTTCGGTTGAAGGCCGAAAAGAGCCGGAAGAGGCACTGGCGAACTATATGCTCAGACCGTAAGTATTTTGCTCAATCTACCGTGGCGTCAACTGGCACATGCAGGCTAAGGCAACGAGTGACATGGTCAAATCAATTTTTTTTTTTTTTTTTTTCTTCAACAAAGTCTCTGTATCTTTGGCAAGAAGCGTTCGCAAGAAGCACACGTATACCAGCTCGCGATGGTTCATTTGTCGTCGTGGTATTCCGAGCCTGGTGGACGCGCGCCAAAGCCTGGCCGGTGATTAGTGGCCGCTGGGGATAGACGGAATGAGATTGCGAATGAGATTGAGCAAGAGTGCGAGAGAGTGCGATATCGTGAGAGAAGCGTGTGTGTGTGTGATATAAGGTAGAGGGGACGTAAGTTGGGCCTCTCTCGGCAAGACCGCGTGAGAGGCCCCACTACTGGTCTCGGCACCTGCCGTCATTCAATCGGCTTTAAAGGCACAGGTTCTACGAGCCGAGAGTTCAGTTCGGCACCACGTGCCGTCAACGCCGACGGAAATAAAATCGTCGAGCCGAGCCGATCCGATTGAAATATCATTCGATCGAGAGATTCTCGTCGGCCGATTTCCGAACGGAGCGAACCCGAGATCGGTACGATTAATCTCGAGAGCTTCGCCCAGCGAGATAATTCAGCCGCCTCGCAGTGCGGTGTATTAATAGCAATAAAAAAAATAACAATACGATTTTAGACGTATCTCGCTTCACGCGACTTACCCGAAGCGATAATTGAGCGTTTCGGAGGTTTTTCGATCCCCACGATTGCTCTCGCGCGAATCGGATCGTAATCGAGCACGTGGGAGTACAAGTGACGCTTTATGCTCGATCGGTTTTATAGGTTGAAAAAAGGAAGCGACCGTGAAGAACGATTTAAAAAAAATGCATCTCAAGAAGATCTTCTTGTGTCTTTCGCGTCGGGAGGAGAGGAGGACGAGCGTGACGAGTAAGGGAGTTAAAGAGGTCGAGAGCAAGGGATACGTCGTCAATGGGGAACAGGGAAGTCAGTGGTTGCAATTTACCGCTGCTATAAGTGGTAAGTTCTGTGGAACGGTTCCTTTACCATTTTTCATTATTTTTTAGTAAATAAAATAAAAATTTTTTAAAAATTAAAAAAATTGCAAAACCTCGCGAATATATTGAAACATGAATATCCTGCCGCTGAATCTCCGGCTATATCCGCGAGTTGTGTCTCGTGAAAGTGAAATTTGTATCGATCAACGTTTTTCCACTATCTTTAGAACGTCATGAAAGTTTCGCAAGGCGGAGTGCACGAATTTATTCGTTCTCCGAGCGTCGAGACCGATCATTGAAACGAAATCGATCGCGCACGATCGTTATTGTATTGAGCACCTGGTAAAGCGACACGGACGAGCGAGCACCGTTTTATCTCGCATCGCCGGCCACAGAATCCGAGCCGCGTTTAGTTCCGGTGACAATAGAACAGCGAGCGCACCCTTGCCTAATACTCGACTGACCGTCACAGTTTTGTGTTCTCGCCTCGCTGCGACGCTTTGATCGCTCGATCCCCGTCGCGTTCGAGTTAATCGAATAGAACGCCGCGATTTAATATGTCATGATGTATATACGAGAAATAATTTTCCGAGCCGATAGAACGGTGAGATCGCTACCGTGTCGGATATTCGAGCTGTTATAATAGCCGTATTGCGTGATGCGCGAAAGCGCGAACACTGATAATCGGCACTCTCGGCGCGAGAAATCCACGGAAATTCTAAACACGAAATCACGATAATTGACATTCATTAGACGTGCATTAGACGCGTAAGGATAATAAATTTCAATCATGGCTTTAATCATCATTCAACTACTCACATCTTACTGCTGTCATTCAGCATTGACAGGATAATCGTGATTATCTATTTATTAACATTATTAATAGATAATATAAACATTTATTATTATTTATATTCATCCTATTATTTATTTATTAACATTATTAATACCGATGATATTAATGTTGTTTATTGTTATTCATTGTATTGATTATTTTTGGAAACGATGATTTATTGTTGGAAAACCATTGAAAATTGAAGAAAGATATCGCGGGGTTTTTTTTATAATTGTTGACAAAATTACTATATCGGTATTCCCAGCTCGGGACAGCCGACGTTTCATAAAATCTCGTTAAAACATATTGCGCAAGGGAATCTCGGGGATCGTTTATGCCGAGGCACACTTGGGGGAAAATATGCAATATGTTATGGTTTATGATTCACGTATGGATCTCGAGGCCGGGAGGATCGCGAGTCGCGCTTCTTATTGCAAATCGCGCTCATTACCGTACGCGAACGATTTTTTTTTTCGAGCATTGCGCAACAATAACGCGGGATACGCGGGTCTCGAAAGAGTTGAACGACGACGATGTAATAAATGTGTAATTTAAGTTGAAAATTAAAGACCGCGTGTGGGCTTAATGCTCCGCAGATATGCCGCAAGCTGTAATCGAGGCCTGCAACGAACCGGTAACGACATTCCCGGTCCATTCGGTAATACCACGATTGAACCCCGCTATCGAGTCGAGGACTACTTTCAAACGTGAAATAATTGAAGTCTGCACGGTCTATTCACTCACTAATAATCGCGACACGCCATTCTGTGTACACAAATAATCCTTGTTTACTTAATTCTTAACTTTTCACCTTTCTGTATGTAAATATTCGAAAAATTCACTTTTTCATTTTTACACCCGGATAAAAAAATGTTATGATGAAATCATGTTTAGAAACATGTCTCTACGATGAATTACTAAACGCTAAATGTAAAGAATATATAAGTAAAAAAAAACCTTCACCAGCATGGCAAATGTGGACATTAAAGGATTATTAAAACCCAATGAAGTTTACACCCTTTTCATTCCAGGAAAGCCAGGGAAAAGGGTCCGCACGTAGAAATTTTTCACGGGAAATGAAATAAAAAGTTTCGCTCCAAATGAGGGACGTAGGTCCGTTTTGCCCCGTCATTCCGTAAACTTTGGTGTCGCTTCAATTTCGAATCCACCATAATTCCCGCAAGTACATATACAAAAAAAACATTAATATACCCGTTCCAAAGATTACCGTGTACGACATTGAAAATCGGATAAGAATAACAGTAAGCCGTACTAGCGCACCGTGCACGCGGTTACCTCCTTTGCATGCCGATGCAACCGTCGATTAGCGATGCATCGCCGATATCGCCAGTATGACTCGGTGATTTAGCGTTAGTTATCGCCGCAGCTTAGAAACTATAATGCGTATGCGAATAAGCCTTTCAATGTCTCGGGCGCGATTTTTCTTTTTTCTATGTTTAATTTCCCTTCTCTTTGCTATTCTTCCAGCCTGCCTTTCGTTGATGGCATGCGGAGGTCATCTGAGCTGGACATCGCCAGCGCTGCCGTTCCTCAAGGGTCCGGATTCGAGTTTTCCGGTGACAACGGGCCAAGGATCCTGGATAGTTTCGCTCTACACCCTCGGCGGCATATTCGGCTCGCTGCTGAGTCCCTTCTGCGTCGACAGGCTCGGAAGGAAGATGTCTCTTCTGGTCTTCTCGTTGCCCCAGTTGGCGGGCTGGGGGCTGATAATCGGCGCAAGGAGCGTCGTCATCCTGTACGTAGCGAGATTCGTCGCCGGGATAGGCCACGGTGGTTTGTACAACGCGGGTGTAATCTATCTCGGTGAGATCGCCGACAAGAACATACGCGGTGCTCTCGGTACCTTCCTGAAGATGTCGTCGAACGTCGGTAGCCTCTTCACGACGAGCCTCGGGGCTTATCTGCCTTACTGGGAGCTGAACATCGTGTCGCTCTCGGTGCCGCTGGTCTTCGTCCTGACGTTCTCCTTCATGCCGGAGACACCGTACTTCTACCTGATCCGCGGCAGGGACGAGGAGGCCGAGAGGAGCCTGATGAAGCTGCGAAGACTCCGAAAGCCCGAGAGCGTCAAGGAGGACATAAGAACGATGAAGGACGCGGTTGTCGAGGGACAGAAGTCCCGGAAGAACGCCCTCTTCGAGCTCGTGAGGACCCGGGGAAATCGGAGAAGTTTGCTGATACTTTTGGGTCTTAAAGCGACGCAACAGTTCTCCGGTCACATGGCGATAGTGGCCTACACTCAGGAGATCTTCAGTCACGGCGGCACGGCCTTGAAGCCGGCGGAGGCTGTCGTCGTTCTCGGCGTGGCACAGTTGATCGCCGGTATCTTCGCTGCCGGCCTCATAGATCGCGTTGGAAGGAGAATCCTCATGCTCTTCTCCGGCCTATCCGCCACTGTCGCCCTCATTGCCGTTGGGTTTTTCTTCTATCTCAAGTACTACCTCAAATCGGACGTGTCCTCGATCTCCTGGGTACCGGTGGCGGCTATAATAACCTACGAGGTCGTTACCGCTCTGGGGATCGGTACTCTGCCTTACGTTCTCCTCGGCGAACTGTTTCCCACGAACGTTAAGGCACCCGCCGTCGCCAGCGGAATAATCGTGGGCTCCTTCTTCGCTTTCATCGTCGGCCTCGGATTCGAAGCGCTCAACTCCATCGTCGGGATATACTGGACCTTCTGGATCTTCGCGATATCCTGCACGATCGGTACGCTGTTCGTTTACTTCATCACGCCGGAGACCAAGGGAAAGAGTCTCGAGGAGATACAGAGAGAACTGAATCCTTCCACGAATCTGCCATCGGATCCTTGAGGTGCCTCAGTGGACAACTTCTATGTACGATGTATTTACATGGATATGTGTGTATGTGTATATACATGTATATACGTACACACATATATATGTGTATGTGAATTTGCGGTTGGCCTAACGTGGCCATGGACGCGACGAGGAAGCCATGAGCGTTTGTCTCGCGGAGAGAAGATATCTGTGATATGTACACTGGTAGCGCGACGCTAATTTTATTAGTAGAGGAATGCGGCGAGGTTGACTGAACGGAAACGATCGGTTCGTGCTTGACCTCGCTCCTGTCGGAGTACTTCGACTCGCGCGCCCGATTTCGCACTCATACACGCCCACATAGACACACGCAGACACAGACACATGCACACAAGCACACACACAGACGGACAGACGCAAACACACTTTCGTTATTTATTTGTTATTTAATTAGACGACCCAGGATAGACCTAGATTTTACTATACTCATCAAGACGGACGCTTCACGATGCTGCGAACAGAAGTCCGCTGGTTGTGTATTACGTACACGGAGATTTAGCAATCAGTTGATCTAACTAACTTCTGCGGCTAAATAGACTCCTGGCGATTTATTCGGATTGGCCTAAAATTATTTGGTTGCGTACCGATTAATTAATTTGTTGTGGGTAACGAATTAATTTTGCCCGACGCATTAATTAGCTGACGTTCGACTGATTTTTTGGCCTAAGTAATTGATTTGTTGGTCCGAGCGAATTAATCGCCTGGAGGGTATTTGACCAAGCAACTAATTATCGTTTCACCGAGTAGGGAGACGAGCGGGGCAAAACGGACCTCCGTTTGGGGTGCGACTTTATCTTTATCGCCTCGTAAATAATATTGACTAAAATTGGCAGGTCCGTTTTGCCCCGCTCTCCCCCTGAGTGTTCCACCATTGTATTAAAGATAGATCGTAATAAAGATGTTTAAAAAAAATTATAAGACGCATCGTTAGATATTTTCGCATCCTCCACGATCATCCGTCGCTCGTTCCCGTCGTACGTGTCTCCTGCGAAAACCTATCTGGCAAAAGCATCTGCAGCAACAGACAATCATCGAGGGCGGTGACAACGGTCGGTTAAATCTACGGAATGAGAATTGTACGGTAGGGTTTCGAGTTTTCGTACAGGTCGGAAAACGAAATTGCCAGAGGGCAAGCCGAGCGACTCCTCGCGCTCTCCAGGCGTGCCCTCCCGCTCCATACTGCGTTCGCACGTACGACAATAATTTCTCGCATTAAGATATTTCTAGCACGTAAAACATAGCGCTGGCCTGAACCCAACTTTTCTGAGACAATAGAATCAGCGATGCCGTCGGCATCGGTACGGATAATCTCATCTGAAGCGCGTCGCTACTTATCTATATATCGTCGGCGGTGGCGAAGAGTCAGCTTCCGGGCACATCTTGCTCCCTCCTCTGCCCCGTAACCGCGGGATGCTTTATTCGAGAGAAATCTCTCGCTCAAGCTTCCGGAGTTCTGCGCTGCACGGAAAATTGTTGGTAAGGTATATTCCGTCGAAACAATTTTCGTGACCAAATTGGTGAAAACTAAAACCAAATTTATCGTCGTTTGTCTAGAACGTGCCTGGATCTTTGAGGATTGGGATGAGCCGGAGCGGACGGACGACGCTAAATCGGTCGGATATGCTCTCTTGAGGATTACTAATTAAATAGAAAAATATCAGCTTCCTCATCTGTGATGTATGAGCAGGAAAACGCTTTAGAAAATGTGGCTGGATCTTTAAGACTTGGGATGAGCCAGACCGAACGGACGACGTTAAATTGGTCGGATATGCTCTCTTGAGAATAGTAATTAGACAGAAGAATATTAGCTTCCTCATCTGTGATGGATATTAGCCATTCATCACTAGCAGGATGACACTTCCGTGTTTGTTGTTGCAAAAAGACATTACTGATGGCATCCATGATCGATTTCTTCACATTGGTGATAGCTAAAACCAAATTTATCGTCGTTTGTTTATCGTCGTGCCTAGATCTTTGAGAATTGGGACGACGACGCTAAATTGGTAGGATATGCTCTCTTGAGGATAGTAATTAGATAGAAGAATATTAGCTTCCTCATCTGTGATGTACATTAGCTATTCATTACTAGCAGGAAGACAGTTCCGTGTCTGCCGTTGCAAAAAAAACATTACCGAGTCCATCTTGACCCATGATTGATTACTCCACGTTGGTGATAACTAAAACCAAATTAATTAATTAATTCATTTATTTACAGTAGTAGATGGGAAAACTCCCTTTTTACATTTTAACAAGTTATTGAATGTTTTATGTTTATGTAGAGGAAGACCGCTTAAATTGGTCGTACGCGTAAATTGGGCCATGGCAATATTTCACGAAGGAAACATGTTTAAGAAACACCCTGGGATGGACACTTTCGTGAGACATATCCAAAATCAGGACATGAAGGTGTAGCGAAATTCCAAGTGCCGCACGGAAGCTGCAAGTGCTGATAGATTTTGATACCATTTGATGTAATTTTTCACTCCACCTTGTAAGGATTCTGCTGTTTCCATAAGAGAGTAAATAGAATCGCCAGGGTATTTTTGGAATCGTTACTCAGTTACGAAACTTTTTATATCCGAATAAGTGACTTTGTCTCTCTTGGATACTGTAAAATATGGGATTTGCGTAAAAATGAACTATTTGCCTAAAGTGGACATCGCTCTTACGCTTAAATTGAACCATCGTGATTTAATAACATAGTTCAACGAATACAATGCTAAGGCTCAATTAAACATTTTAGCCATACATTTATGTTTCACATTTATATAACAATGACCGAGAATGTTAATAAGTCTGTTGAAAATGTAAACTGCTAATGAAAAGTTACAGGCTCCAAACCGTGGCACCGGGTCAAGGTGGCACAAAACTTTTGTAAATTTATTTTTATCAAAAAAATTAATAAAAATAAAATTCTTATCGAATTCTTATCGAGTTCTTATCGAATTCTTATCGCATTCTTATCGAATTCTTATCGAATTCTTATCGAATTCTGAATTCTTATCGAATTCTTATCGAATTCTTATCGAATTCTTATCGAATTCTTATCGAATTCTTATCGAATTCTTATCGAATTCTTATCGAATTCTTATCAGATTCTAATAGGGAGAGAAAGCTCCTTGATCGTAGATGCAGGAAAATGCTGATCAGGACGAAACAATTTTATCAAAATTTTGAAAACAATTTTTATGTATATCTTTTCTTCAAAAAATGAATTTTGATTAATTTAACTTAATTGCGTATCGGAATAACATTTAGATAGAAGTTGATTTTGAAACGTAAGAATTACAACCCCAACCCGAGCTGAGAAGCTATACACTTTTTAGTCCGATGAGCTAACAATACGATACTTGTAATAAGGATATAGTGTTTGGAAGGGCTCCAAAGCTCGAGGTGATAACTGATAGTCAATATTGACTTCGTCGTAGTACGAGACTATCATAAAACAGATAAAAACAAGTGGGCCAATTTAGGCATACCAATTTTTGACTCTGAGAAATCTACTACATCGTAAAACTGCCGGCATCTTGCATGGGAGGGATTTAACTCCGGTGCGCCCCTATATTGTTTCTGTAACCCTTTGAACAATAGAGTGACGGAATTTGCAGCGGATCGATCGATTAACAACGGAGATATCAGCATTTGTTTTTAGGGGGTCCAATTTAGGCAGTCTTACCCTATAAAGAAAAAGAAAACAAAAAAATATTTCACACTTTGTGCGCTAAAAAGAAAATAGGTATTTGAAGTAGAAAACATCCGGCAAAACCGTTGGCTAGTATATTGCTAAATTACTGGAAGCGAAGCGTTTGGTTTGAAACCACAGTCTTAAAGTGTTAAACGTTTCTCCCGGAGAAAACTTCACGGTCTAGGTCGTTGGCGCGATTGGCGATGCGGTAGACTCCCGCACTCGCTGCGAAGGTGCTTCTCACTGTCGGAACTTCGAACGTTGGTACCCTCCTCAGAGCTCTGTCCGGTGGATCTCGAATTCGGAACCTTTGGTGTAAGTATTGGCAATCGAACCTGCCCGAAATAATTTTGAAGAGGAGAATTTGGTCGATTAGTTCCCTTAGGATTCGGTTTATCGTCGTTTGTACAGAATATACCTGGATCTTTAAGACTTGGGATGAGCCAGGCCAGACGGACGACGCCAAATTGGTCGGATATGCTCTCTTCAAGATAGTAATTACTATCTATCTATCTAATTAGATGGAAGAATATTAGCGTCCTCATCTGTGATGTCTAATAGCTGTTCATCACTAGCGGGATGACACTTCCGTGTCTGCTGTTGCAAAAAGACATTACCGAGTCCACCTTCATACGTGATCGATTTCTCCACATTGGCGATAACTAAAATCAAATTGATCGTCATTCGCCGAGAACGTGCCAGGATCTTTAAGACTTGGGATGAACCAGACCGGATGGACGACGCTAAATTGATCGGATATGCTCTGTTGAGGAAAGTAATTAAATATAAAAATATTAGCTTCTTCATCTGTGATGTCTAATAGCTATTCATCACTAGCAGGATGGCCAACGATAAACACTCCGAAGTGGAAGTTATCGCTTCCTACCGTTGCAAAAACGTATTACCGAATCTACATTGGCCCGTGATCGATTACTCGTTAAACTCCAGCCATTTGCATCTTGTTGGAATAAATCTTCGCCTGTGTCGCCGATATTTGAATTCAACTGGGGATGATCGGGGCACATCGAAGCTCGGTTTGAGATGGGACTTTTTCATTTCATGGCCTCGATTTATTTTTAATAGTCCGTTCTGCCCCGCCCCTCCCCTACGCCATCGAGCCAACATCACGATACATTTTCAAGCCACAAATACGAGGTACTTTATCTAGTTTGTTATTGCTTTCAAGATCGAAAAAAATGTTTTAAACCGGCAAATTTGCATCTTTAACAGCTACGAATATACCCGATAACAAACCATACCAGAACACACAGCGCTAACAACTCTACGGCGTAACGGCTCTATCGTAAAATATCTCCTCTACTTTACAACGTTACCGTTTTAAAATTCTACTCATAAATTTCCATAGCGGGACAACTAAACGCCGCGGAAACTAAACTCTACCGGGCTTATAAGCGTTGAATAAAATATCTATCAGAATGAAATAAAACTCAATATTAATGAGTATTTTTTCACTTTCGTGAAAAATAAAATAACCTTTCCACTAAATATATATAGCCTAAGAGTCGCTGCGTTGTCGTTAATTTTGGAAAAGGTTAAACCGTCTAAAAATAAACATTCTATTCTATTAGTTCAACCACATTGGATTTGCCGCGACCTCGTCGTGGCTTCGAATCGTGTTCCTCGAAAGAAATGTCGCCTCGCCGTTCCAGCGGAGTTTCCACGACAGAGTTTCCACGGCAGAGAATCAAGGAGACGTTTCGAGAGAGTGAGTTAGCCTTCGGGTTATGGGTTACGGAGGACAGCGGAGGGACGAAACAGGATCTCTTCGGATCTCGAGCCATCTCCTCATTTCTCGCGTTTGTGTCTCTTTTCTCATCTCGGTCAGGTCGACGAGACATCGCACTCTCCTTAACGTTACTTCTGCGCCGTTGTCGCGAGATGAGACCCTTGCACCTCGAAACCAACCACCCCGACCCCGGGAACTTTGGTACAGCTCCGATTTTGTCACGTCGCCTGACCCGCCACTTTTACGAGCTAGACCGACGCCGCGACATCGTATGTCGCTGGCTCTACCTAAAATATATATTACATCGGTACCAGCACCGTCGCGAACTACCACACTGTACTCGGGGGCGGGAGACGCGTGGGATGCTGGTACGCTCGTTTCGCGGCTCGTATAACACGCTCGTCCGAAACGGCTCAAGTCCGGCCTCGGTTGACCGTATAAAAATCTTAAGAATCTCCACCGTCGCCAAGTACCTACTTGCCGCCGATATTAGAGACCCCGCTATGCGGAAGAGCCGAAGAAAAATTATTTTTACACTACGCCATATCGATCTCGGATGTACAGTAAGAGAGCGACTAGCCGGGAGACTAAACGGGGCTCTCAAGCTCGGTCGGTAACGAAAACTGTCATCCTTTTTATCTTCATGGGTCTTCAATGTTTTCGGCGAAACACATGTTACTGGAGTCTTCGTCCGACAGTGGGGTATAGAGGCTAATAACTTCGGCTTCCACATAAAAGTTTAGCGTTCTAGGAAACGAAATGGATTACAGTTTTTGTTACCGACTGAGCTCGGCTCGGGCGAGGGAATGATCGTGTAGGAGGTTTCGCATCATCTTAAATTCATTGGGTCGTTTGTACCGCGACACATAAGCGCGTGCAACGAGATTGTCTGACGTACAAAATCAAGTGTCTTTAAAGTAATGCAGTTTAACGAGGCCCCTTCAATCGGACTCCGTTCAGTCGTACAATAGTTCCTTACAACGGAAATAAATCGTACACCGCCATTTCCCTACATCGCAAAAAGTTTACGTAGGGGAGAGTGGGGCAAAATGGCACAGCGGGACAAAACGGGATAGTGAGGGCAAAACTCAATTTTCCAATAATTTTTGGATGCTCCATTTTTCCAAACGGTACATCCGGATTTTCGAATTCGTTTTGCCCCACGTAGCACCATCGCCACCATCCAAAAGTCATTGGAAAATTGCGTTTGGTCTCATTATCCGGTTTTGCCCCGCTCTCCCCTATTCATGTGGAACACATTTGTAAGTTTACATCATTTCGTTGTAACACTCGACTAACGTAACTACTTTAAAGGAAAGAAGTGTTTTAAGAGGGATACTCGATGAGCGCCACTGTTAATATGCAGGTAAGATGAACCACATTATGCGTTACCATGTGATTAACAGTCAACAGTCGGTATTCGATTTATCTTAACTGCATAATAACAGTGGCGTTGATCGATCGCCCCTCTCAAAGCTCGTGTTCTTTAATCGCCGGTGTAAGGTTGCTCACGTGTAGTTTTGCATATGTGCAATATATTGCACGTTAGGTCTTGAAGTTGTTGCGTTGGGCGAGTGTTACAGCAAAGTTTTGTAAACCTTCAAACGTGTTACATATGAATATGCAACCTTTTTGTGGTGTTGGGAAAAGGCGGTGTACAGTTTTGCGATACTTGCGTAGTAAAAAAAATAAACAAACAAAAAATTTAAAAGCGGGTACATTTGACTCACATTTTGGGAAACTTGTTTTGAAATAGAGGTTCTTTCAATAAAGCTTATTGGATGTGGTTCCCTCGTTTGCCCTCTGCTGGTTACATCGCTTACATTTGCAGATACGTTCTATTGTTTTGTATATCACTTCTCATGTACACGGTTTTAAGTAGTACCACACATTACCAAATTTTAAAAAACATCTGAGAGGTCGATCGAAAAAAGTGGCCCGGTTGATAAAGAATGTCTAATATAACGACCGAGTGTACGATTGGAGACGCCTCACTTTGACTCTTCCTACTTTGGACGGCCGGTGTTCCATATTTTAAAAAATGTATATCCATCCGTTTTGTAGAAATGGAGCCAATAGTATCTTACGAATTTTTCGTCGTGCGAAGTATCTACTTGCACCAATAATGATACTGCACTATGTGGAAATGTAGGAGGCCAAGACGTCTGCCAGGAACGTTTCGTTCTTCGGATGAAAAATCGTTCGTGTAAGTATCTCCCCGTAGCTACATCGGTTGCGTGAAAACTACGAGACAAAAGTTGCCGCAGTGCTGCCAGACAAGAGAATAAATCGCGAGGCCAAAGAAATTATTCAGGCGGAGTCGCAGATACAAATGCAGAGAAGGTAACAAGTCACTCGACAGCCACGGCGAGCGTGCCCGTCCGTCGAACAGAATTAATACTGAGGCTCGTCTCCCCGTTGATACGGTAATGACTTTCCCGTGTAATGTAAATTAGGCAGGAGTAACGCCGGAAGAAATTTTCTCGCGACGGGAACTCTTTCGAAGCTATCAGAGTTGCCCTCCGCGTGACAGAAAAATTTACTTCTGCGATAGAGTGATTCGAGAAACGTCAGATAACATTTCTGGAGAATAAAGGCAAACCCCCATTGCCGTTTCTTCCATACAGTTTCCGTACTAAGGGAGAGCGTTGGAGGCGGTAAAAAAAAAAAAAAAGGTGGGCACTGGTTCAAGCCGCCGATAGAATGTCTGAGATAACGGACAGGGCGGGGGAGATGGAAATGTCCTTTTATCGCGACATCGTTGCTCATTTGGAATGCACTTTTTACACGTATCACATAGTTAAAAAAACATTTGTAATTGTAACCACGATTTCGTTTTCCACAAAGGTCCAATTAATTTTTTTTTATTTACATTTTTCTTCAGCCAACAGGCTATGTCTGTATTGTGTCTGATTTGACTTGATCGATGTCCATTTTTATCAGTGGCTGCTTAATTGCCGCCATTTTAACAAGTGCTAATTATATCGGCGTTCGTCCACGATGAGGAAGGCGATCTTCCGCGATGGATCGGAATGAGTGCATTGAACGCAGTGACCGGTACATCGATGACTATGCATCATAAGGGCGTATACCCATATACTTTAACATGGTGGATACGCCCATTTGATTCTTAGCCATTGATACAATAAAAATACATTCGATCAGTCATAGGTTGATCGACGCGTCTATTTATCGTCAATTGCATCAATCGTTATCATTTATCGGATTACCAGCAGCGCAAGTGCGTCTCGTCCAGGTTTTTTTTAAGTAAAAAAATATATATATAAAAAAAATAAACAAGACACGAAACTCATACAATTTTTTTCATTCGAACCTGTAAATTTTTTTCAAATGATCACAACACCGTTACCGTTGGTAGATCTTGGCGACTGATCGATATTTTTTTTTTGTTATCGAAAAAAAATAAAACTTCGCTTTTTACCCAAAAATCGATGCAAGTTAATTGTCGAAAGAAATATTGTCTTTTTCGCTTATACGCTCCCTCGCGAATAGCTCTCGACTCGACCCTCGTGCGAAAACCAATCCAGCACGACCGTAGCTACAATACCCTTCGACATATCCGACTTTTCTTTCTCGACACGATTTTTTTTAGCTGGAACATTGGCCAGTCGAGTATCTAAGAATTCCAATAACTGTGAGAGAAAGAGCCAAAGAGAGCTCGGGGATAGTGGATGAGAGAGCCGGTAGGAGGACGCTTTGATTGCCAACAGGCAGCGAATAGTGACAGGCCTATTACCGGATGCTAATATAAGAACCTCGTGGCAGACGCCCCGACGCTTCGCGACCCCCTCTCGCCGTGTTTGCTGCGGTAATATGGAACCGTCGGTGAAAACCGCAAGCCCCATCCGCCCTTTTCGCACTTGCTCTCTTATAACGCGGCCGTCCCGACACGAGCCGCGGAGCGGCATCGGCTTCGCCCTCTTGCGCCCTTATGAGCGCTGCTCTCATCGCGCCCTCCCCGCCCCGGGTAATTATAAAAAAGAAAACGATGTAAAGGCGCGCGCGTGAGTGGAAGGTGAAAGACGGGCGGGAGATCGAGAAAGAAAAAACACGAGACAGACCGAGGGAGAATGGAAGATGGAAGGTGGGATAATTTCGTATGCATGAAAAGCGAAAGTTATGAATGAGATTTCGCTTTTATTATCTCGTTACGTTTGCACTCCTGGTTGCTCTCTTCCTTCACCGAGTCTTCCGGCTCATGTCGGGCGTGAGAGGTGTCGGAAGCGCAATTGCTTTTATTTTACAAAACGGATATCCTCTCGCCTCCCGTTGGTTCGCGCGGGTGTCTGACTGCCGCCTTTCGCGCGGGGATACGGAAAGTCGGGGGCGTCCCGCGAATAAATTCACCGCACAGTACACGCGGCAACAACAACGAGGGGGATGAATTAACCGTTGGCCCACTCTTTACGGCATATTTAATTTAACGACGCCATTCGAATTTTACGAGTTTCGCATGCATTCGTCGAGCGACACCCACCCGATGTATGGAACGCACATTTCCGAGGCTGCGCGGAGAGAAACAGGCGAAGGTCACGCGACTGCATCGGACACATATGAGCGCTGTTCAGATTTCTAAAAAAAAATCCCTCCGACAGGTTGGAATTGGAAAGGAATCGATGGTAAGTCGGCTGCAGGACAAAAATTATCGGTCCAATAAAATAAATTTAAAGAATACTGAGGAAAAAAAAATCGAATCGTGAAAGGCGCAGCAGTTCGTGCAACTGGTACGTTCGGGCATGCAGCATCTCGCCTCGTGTCCGAGAGCTAAAGTTTATTGTGCTACCAATCGTGGAAATCCCCATCTCACGCCAGTCAAGGTGAGTCGCAATCTCGGGAGTTTTTTAAAATTTTATGTATGTCTTTATTTGTATGTAGGAAAACGGGTGTAATCATCATTATCAAACACACATGTATTCTCGGAATTCTAGTTATAGCAATCTATTAAACATGAGAGAAATCATCGTTAACTAAACGCTTTAATGTGGTCATCGGCAGATACACCATTGGCGTCGGACTAGCGGCAAGATGTTTTTCACTCCGTGGTCGATATACAACAATATCTGTCAGCACAAACCCTTCGCCGAAGCAGGGATCGGAGGTGACTCAATTAAGGAGGGAGTCTCGCTGCGCGCTGACTTCGCATAAGTTCGACAACAATAAGAGCAAATTGCAAGTACTTCTTGATGGTTTAAAATTCTAAAAAAATGATGTATTCTAAAGGTACTGAGAAGATTAATTTTGCATAATAATTATTGCAAAATGTTATTAACAAATTCATCAAAAAATTTATTGGTTAACAAATTACCCGGCAACAAAACTTTTTTTTATGAAAATGATTCGTTTATTTTTC
>JAPYZD010004453.1:0-11262 GCA_030522725.1 Ichneumoninae sp. B BG-2022a | reverse complement strand
GTATGAATTTTTTCAGATTTTTATAACATTGGGAAGTGTTTGCAATTCTTGCCCGAATTTCTCGAATTTAGGCAAAACGAACACCACTCGCTCCAACCTGCTTAATTTCTTGAACGTTTTCGACCGAAATTCGAGTGCACGCCGAAGCATTTATGGCGAGTATCGCAGTCCTGGAAAATTTGAAGAATATGCGTGGCATTTTAACGATGTAAAGTCGATTCTGCGAAATGGCCTCGTTCCGTCGGTAAAACAGGGAGCTCCAGCAGCCCCTTAAATCGATTCAGTAACGACTAACAAAAAAAATGCATTTCCAAAAAAATCTCCCGCTTGTTCCTCCAGGACGTGGCAGGTGGAGGGATGGGAGGCGGGGGCGGTAAAGGGGTGGGAGTGCCATGGCCCGACACAGTGAAGCAATCAGGTGCTGGTGGCACGTTGACACCGGCTGATAGACACGGCTCAGTACAGGTGAGTGTACCCGCCCGTTGTCTACCCGTTCCTTTGACGTGTCACGTTTCATCCACGACGATTTTCCCGAATGTACGAGAATTCTACCCCGATGTCCCAACGACCTATTCGCCCCACCCCGCCCGAAAAGAATCGAATTCACATTGTCATACCGCGGATCAACCGAAGCTGCGGGGAAGATGCTCGATGAATTATTAACATTTGATAAATATACCTTTCTAGTCACGTCATCATCGGATTATGGTCAGTTGACGCTTGAGATGCATTTAACGTTTTCAGCAGCATGCCCCCTGTGCTCTTGTGTTTTTTTCTCACACTATATCGTCTTCTCGTCTCTCTCTCTCTCTCTCTCTCTCTCTCTCTGTGGGTTTTTATTTTTATTAAATAAAAATGTTATAATTTTTTTTCTAAGATGCTTCACACACTTTCCCAACCAAAAGTTGAATTCGATCAAAATTTCAGTACTTCGCGATATACAAAAAAATCAGAAAAATCTGCCGTATTAATGATGTCAAGAACTTTGATTTTGCATAATAACAGTTATTCACAAATTATTTAAAAATAAACTGTTGAAAAAAATGTGAAATCCTTTTAGTTTCTCATCTGTAATGAATTCCTTGATTTTTTAGAATTTATATGAATTTTTTCAGAATATTCTTACGGTTCAAAATTTTTCTTTTGAAAATTTGAAAAATCTATGTACAGAGACGAATTTCCGATATATTTACGTATCGGACAATTCACACACAATTTCACAGTATACACAAAAAGTTTCAGGGCAATAGTTCCGTAGTTAAAAAAAATTAAAAACGGCCTTAATGAAAATTCCAAAATGTAAGAAAATTTTTAAAAAATTCATGTGGCTTCTAGAAAACCAATTAATTAATTTGAAAAGAGAAAAAAAGCCTTGCCGATTATTTGTCGAACAATAATTTTTTTCAACTATTCGTTACTAACTTTTTGACATTACTATTATGCAAAATCAATATTCTTGACACCTTCAATATAGTTGATTTTTTTCAGATTTTTATACCATTAGGAAGTGTTCAAATTCTCACCGAATCTCACTTTTGGCTGGGGATGTACGTGCGAAGCATCCTTAATGACACGTTAGATTACCGATAGTGAGTCACACCGAGCCCGTAATAATTGCTGTTGCTCCAGTGTGTACCGTCGAAGATATCCAGTTGCTACCGGCCACCTATGAGCACATTTAATTTTTTCCGATATCTTCTCGGATTATCGACGTTCACGCGGAATCCATTGATAAGTCGAAGAATTTTTCTCTGTTTGACCATCCTTTGACACTGATCTATCTTCGTACCTTCGTTTTTTTACACTGTGTTGATATCTTACTTTTGTTGATATTACCGTTGACACTATAGGTGCTTGGTAATTATTTATCAGCTTTTTATTATTATTATTATTATTTTTTTTTGAGATGTCCGTAAGACAACCGAGTACCACGTACACAGTAGATTCGACTATCGTAATGAGCTTTCGTCGACTCTTCTTACACCTGTCGGACTCCGTGAATTCGTTCAATTTATTATTCGTGTTATCGAGGATGTCTTTTTTATTGGTGCGTCAAAGTGTCTCGCTAACGAATATCTTTCTGTCGATATAGGTTGTATCCTCGACGAACGGAGAGCTCGCCAACGACGACCCGACGGCTGGACACTCCAACACCCCGATAACTGCGCCCCAGGAAGTCGAGATGATCGATGAAACCAAGTTAGTAGAATATTTGTACGTTATTTTTTTTATTTATTTGTTATCGGATTAAAATTTTTTTGTTTTTCTATTTTTTTGTGTTTGTTTCTTTACTGTATCGTCTCCAAGTTGCGTCGATTTTTCCTCGCACGACAATTGTTTCGAACGCTCATCGATCACAAAATTTTTAACGGATGGTGTGTATTAATCGGATGGAAGTTACGTTCGTTTCAGCGGTCGGACGTTAGACGGGTCGAATGAAAAGACGTGCCCTCGGTGTCGCGAGCTGCGTCGTTCACGAGATCCCGAAAATATCGACGAGAGATTATCGGCGTCCGTCCACTTTCCGGAAATCCTTTTTCTCGACGAATACGGATGGACGATGAAAGAGTTTCTTATCGGTAACATAAAAAGAAAATATCGTCGTCGATGAGAGTAGCGACTCGTGTCACGTCGCGGAGCGACCTGCGCCTCGTTATGTTTTTTTTTATCTGTTCAACGGACTCGGTAATTATTTTTATCTTGTCACGCCAGTTAAGGGCACACGTCACAGTAAATGGGTAAATACTCGTGTATGTTTCGTGATTTTTTTTCTCGGTAAATGTACGATTTATCGAGTTACTTTTTGTAGGGTGGAAGAAGGATATGTTAAAGAATATTTAGGAATATTTTTATTCAATTTTATTGTTGTTATGTATTTTTTATCGGTCTTTTTTTTAAAGTTCCTTTAAAGAAACAACTTTTATTTTGTTTCTTAATAAAACACATATAAAGCGGTCGTTGACGAGACAAAAAATGGCAAAATGGCGGCAATTTGAAAAAACACTTTGAATCATTAAAAATATATATTTTTAATTATATTTCAAAAATATGAGACCGTCACGGACTAAAGAATCTATTGAAGTATATCCGTGCCAATGTTCATAAAAATTCATCGAGCCATTTTTGAGATATCAGGGACACTCATCTTTAAAATCACGTTTTGAAAAAAATGCGATCAAAGTTCAAAGTCCGCGCCGCTGGTCGAGCGCTTCGCTACTTTCCACATAACCAACTGTAAATTTCTTAATTCGTTGAATATCGACATAAAAATTTAACAGAATATTCTTGGCACTATAAACTATTAGAAAAAAAATCCAATTTTTACTGTGGCGTAAGCTCTTAATTCTTTCGCGTCGTCCGGATCGATCGACGGAAATACCGAAGGCATTAGTTCTCGCGTCCCGCGACAATCCCTTCGGTCATCGCGCCGACCCGTTGTTGTTTGCATGATCGGAGTTAGCCAAAAAAAAAAAAAAAAATGACAAACGATTCCTTCACTACGTCATTCGCGAGAGCCCGAAAAATCTAAACGAGAGATTATCGTCGTCCGTCTGCATTCCGGAAATCCAATTTCTCGACAAAAATACGGATGGACGATGAAACAGTTTCTTATCGGTACGCTGTCAAAAAAAAAAAAGTAAATGTTAATGTACCGAACTGGAACTTCTTATTCAAAAACTGGTACATTAAATTTAATGTAATTAAATTTCGTACAATTGTCATAAAAAACTAATACACTTTTTCATCAAAATTAAACTAAATTTTTAAAAACGAGATATTGCCAATGGTTTTAATACACCGAACATTAATTTTTCATCACGATCGTTAACGAAATTTAATGTATCGATCGTTAACGATCGTTAACGAAATTTAATGTACCACTAAACTACCACCAAATTCAATATACCAGTTTTTTTTATCAAAATTAAACTAAATTCTTGAAAACGAGATATTGCCAATGGTTTCAATACACCGAACATTAATTTTTCATCACGATCGTACGTTAAATTTAATGTACCACTAAATTACCACCAAATTCAATACACCAGTTTCCCATAAAAACTTACATTAAATTCCATAAGAATTTAGTTTTACACTCTATCATAAAAAAAAAATATCCTCGACGAGAGGAACTCGTCTCTCCTCGCGGATCGACCCGCGTCTCGTTACACTTTTTTATCCGTCCCATCAAGCGCGGTAATTATTTTGATCTCGTTACGTCGCTTAATTCTCTCGCCGCGTCCGGATCGATCGTCGAAAATACCGAAGGCATTACCGCGGTCTCCCCGCGATAATCCCTTCGATCATCGTCCCGACGTGTTGTTTGCATGATCAATGTTACTAAAAAAAAAAAAAAAAAAAAACCCAAACAAATTGACAAACGATTCTAAGTCCTATTAGTGTTTGCTTTATTTCCAGATGCTGTTGCTTCTTTAAGCGAAAGAAGAAAAAAAGTGGACGACAGAAATGACTGTCCGGTACTGTTGGGCTTGGGGGGACGGTACAGTGCGCGGGTATAAGTGCCGGGGAGAACGGCGCCAGGAATGGGAAGCGCGACGTCGACAGCGTCGATCCGGACCAGGAGATCGTCAACGCGAACATGAACGGCAAGGAGAACGGCGCGACCGAGCGCGAGGCCGTCACGCTGCTCCGGGACTTCAGCCGTTCGGCGTCGCGAGACTCCGTTCTTCACACGACGGTCACCACGACGCCGAGTCCCACGCCTCCACCTTTAAACAACTGACTACCATCACCACACACAGCCATTACTATTACCGCTACGGCTCTTATTATTACCATTATCACTTATAATTATCATCATTATTATTACCGTCATTATCATCAGCGCCGTCGACCTCGTCGTCACTTCACTCGTAACTGAAAAATATCGTTGACCGAGAGAGTAGCTTATTTTTCGTCTGCGGATTCGGCAAGTTTCGTCCCCTAGTCTCTCCTCGTTATCGTGCTCGTCCCCCCCCCCCCCCCAACCCCGTCCCAGTTCGAGCGACTGCAACGCCGAAACTCGCCAAATGCCCAGAGCTAGTAATCAGATGAAAAACAAAAGTAATCCAAGAGGCATAAAGGCGAACGCGAGGTTCGAACCTTTGGCTTGCGCATTTCACACTTCCAATAGATTTTTTTTTCTCTAAATACGTCGTTAGTCTCATCGGATTATTAGTGTCGCGAAATGAAAAAGGAATAACGGAAGCATGTTGACTCCCTTCTCATGAACACTAGGGCGGAAAGTACGTCTCACCGAGTTCCGATTTTTCGAATCTTGGAGCTGCTTCACAACGGGCTTCGTCTTGAAAAGAAACAAATAACATATATATTTTCATTTGATGGAAAAAAACGAGAAAAGAAAAAATATTAAAAATAAAATAATACAAGGGAAGAATCATTAAAGCTAAGTTGGACTGAATAATTCAGGTGATTAATTAGTATCGTTTCACACTTAATTTAACGTGTATGTCCGATAAGGCGATCGATGCCGCGACGGGATAATTCGTCGGTTGAGGGGGAGACGGAAACGAGCCGAGCGTCGATGTCTTTTCGTCTGTCCGACGATCGAGAGTGTCGTCGATCGGCCACCGGCGAACCATCCTTGTTCGATATAGGAAAACAAGATATTTCGATAGGCGCCTCGGATCGGCCCGTGAGCGAGCGCCACGGAGCCTCTCGCGTCCTCCGCGACAGCCTGTGACAGAATTTTTAATGTACTTATAGTTGCTGTTAAAATCAATATTTTTCATGTTTTTTTTTTTCCTCTTTATAATGCTTGGCGCAGAAGTCTGTCGTGGGGTGTCGCGTAAAACACTTTGTCCCGAGCGTCGAGTGACACGACGTGGGTTCCTCCGCGAAATTTCTCCCATTTTTTGCTATCGCATCGTTTCTATTTAAAAAAAAATTGTAAAAAAACATGACTATCGTTCCTTTAATCGATTATACGAATATACATAGTTGTCGAACAATCACTTGTATTTAATATCTGTGTCCGCCCGCGAGCGAGATTGCCAGGTGGAACGGGCGAGAGTGGAGAGCGAGTCGAGTGTCTCGTTGCGGAGTACGTTTTGTAGCGCGCGCGTGGGCTCCGGAAAAATTTTCCCACGACTGTTCGGAAATGCAAAAAAAAATGTCTTACCTCGCGAAAAAAAAAATCGTCCAACTGATATCTGATCAGGGTAGAGCCATCTTACTCTCACGGGAACGTACGGTTAACAATCTTTTCTAATTGACTTTTCGTGTGCCCGACAACGCGGCGCGGGACTTTCGCGCGGAAAAAACGTGAGCAAGAGGAACCCGCGAGCCGCGAGTCTGTCCACGAGTATGACTACTCTTTTTTTTTGTTGCCGTTCAATTAAAACGCCAGAAACGGATAATACACCCGAAAAAAAATGTTGTAGATAAACATTTATCGTACGAGCAACATATATTTTTTTTTTTCAATTTTTTTTTCTTCCTTGAGCATGTTTTAAATATCACACGACTGACTGCTGGTTAAGTACGGTTGTGAAAATCTCCTCGAACCCGACTGTGTGTGTCTTTATTATGATTATTATTTTTTTAATTATTTTTTTTTCTCGTTCGGATAATCGTTAGTGGCGCGCCTCGGAGATGGAATCATTGTATTTACAGATAAAATGATGGATTAATGAAAAGAAAATTGAGGAGTTATTTGTATATTTGTGAGTGTACTCGGCGCGCTCCGGTTCGACATACCGGCCGGACTGTGCCGTACCGGAACGGAGTCGTCGATGATCGTGTCCCGCGGCGAAGCGGTTTCGCCCCGGCGGTTGTGCGCGGTTGTTAATTTTTTTATAATTTCGAAGACGGATACATTTTATACCTGCCGACGCACCCTGACTTCGGGCAACGCTCCACTGTCTAGTAATAACGCTTCCGAACGACGAGATCTCAGCCATCCGGTGCGCGATGGCTCGATCGCACGAATCGCCTCGAACGATTCGATCGAGACGAAAAAAAAAAAAAAAAACAGGCGAATATATTTGCAAATCGTTCTAGCGCAATCGAGCCAGATTCCTCACCCGTAACCGAAGGAACCGCGACGTATTTCTATAGTTTTTACCTATAAAGACCATTCGCATCGGGATCATCGTCCGTTTCAATGAATCCAATGTCGACGAGCCATGGTCTCTCTATTTTGGAATTGGCAGCTTGGGCTTGATAATTATTGTATGCATGAAAAAGAAAAATCCCGAGTCAATTTTACGGAACAAAAAAAAAAAAAAGAAGGAAAGAAAGAAAATTCGAAATAAAAATCGAATCGACTGTTCGCCGATTGAGAAACTCGCGGACGATCATTTGTCGGTAATGTGTTTAAGAGATATGTTGAGAGTGTGCGTATTTTTGTTCGTGTGTCATTTGTAAATAATAAATAAACAAGAAAAAAAAATGAGAAAAAAGAAGAAAAAAAAAAGACGATGAAACACTCGAAACAGTGCAGGGAGAAAAAAAAAAGTGAACGGACATGCATAGCGTTAATAGATTCGCATTAAATACCTACGATAGTTATATGATACTATTAATTGGAACGAGAAAGGACGAGATCGGGGGAGACGCCGTAATGTTGCGACGATTATTTCTGCGTGCGGAGTCGCGATGGTTACTTTAATGATTAAATTAACAAGTAAGGATTCGTGATGCCGATAAGAGAGATGTTGCTTATGCCAAAAGATTTTAAAAAAGCGCCTCTTGCCTTGTGAATGAGAGAGTCCAGTGCGGGTATGATTTTTTCACCACGGGGACGTTGAGGAAACCATTTAGAGTCTTGTTATTCGAATAATTCGAGCCAATCGCGTACGATTGAATGACACACACACGGACTTTGTGAGATCGTCAGGAAAAAAATAGGATCATCCGAGAAATATAAAACAAAAAAAAAAAGATCCGACGATATTTAGTCCTCTTTTTACACCTGTCCTGTCGAGACGCTTTGCCGAGTTTTCTATTCTGGAAATTGAGTGAAAGTGTGCCGCTTGCGTGATTAATTGAAAGGTGTAAAAAAAAATTAATAAAGGAAGAAACGACGCGACTGTATCAGAGATCGCGTGCGTATCCGAGAAGAATATTTCAAGGTATATCGAGACGAGAGCTCTGTCGGACACTAGATAAGAGGAAAATAAGCTTTGACGAGAGAGATACGAAGGATGAAGAAAAAAAAAAGTTCGACGAGGTAGGCATGTGATCGTGCAACTATAAACTATCGTCCATCGTAATTGTAGGTGATATAATATTATTTTTTTCCCCTTGTACCGCTCTTGCTCCGATCGCAAGGGCGTTGTTCAGTAAACGACAATTAAAAATTATAATCGTGGGTATTACAGGCGTGCGACGCGGCAATTAAAGAAAAAAAAGTATATATATATATATATTATATATATAAAAAAGCACCGCTTTCTTCTCTTCTCAATCGGACGAAAACGTAAAGAGAAGAACTCACTCGAGATCTCTGATTTTTGCACTAAGGAATTTTTTTAGTGCGATTGGCATCGTTTGTAATACGTCTTAACGTTAATAATTTAATATTATAAATTTAATGTAAATAACGATTAAACTGTTTTAGTAATATTACCACACTGAACTCGAATGATTGTGGTTACGCGAATTTTATCGTAAGAGGTATTATTCATAACATGCAACACGGACGGCGAGGGGTCAGTGGAACCTCCCGTAGTGAAAAAAAAAAAACGTAAAACATGTTAAACTGCGTAACACGACGGACCATCCCATCCACAATTTTGTGATTAATCGCGGGCCCTTGCGTATAATAATTTTTATTTTATCCCGCATCACTTAAGCCGCTTCGATTTAATTATTATCAATAAGAATTTGCACCTTTATCTCCCAACCCCAACGACCGCGACCAAGTTTACGATACCGAGTAAGCTGTGATTATTCATTTTTTTTTTCATTTATACTACCTAATATGTACTCTCGTTAGTCAATCGTTATTCCGTTGTTTATAAATTTTTCTTCACAATGTCGTCTCGAGCAGAGCCCCCGTGAAAGATTATTCTTGTATATAATACCATACCATACGACCAATGTGTCACGCGCTTAACGAGTAAAAGAAAAAAAAAGAAAAAAATCGTTATGAACTCTGTGTGTGTATTTCTGTTTTTGTAGCTTTACGGAAATAGTATATATTTATTTTAATTATTTATAATCATCGACCCTCCGGACAAACTCGTTGATGCGTAAAAATGAATTCAAGACAACAAAAAAAAATTGTGAATTTAAAGTACCGGGCTGGAATTTTTATGCAACAACTAGTACATTAAATTTAATGTACAATTCTGACGAAAAGTTGATATACTTTTTCATTGAAATTAAAGTAAATCACAAGAATTGAAGTCCCTTCGTAGTAAAAGTCAAGTAAATTATTAAAAAATAAAGTATTCCAAGTGGTTTTAATACACCAAACATTAATGTTTCATGGCCAGTGTACATGAAAATTTCCAGCCCGGTGCATTAAATTTCATACAATTTTTTTTGTTTTTTTTACAACGGACGCAACGCGTTTCGATATTACGTCGATGCTCTTGACGAGTCCTTTTTCCAAGGATAGAAAAATTATCCGGCATCGCAGCAGAGTTTATCGTCGCTCGGTCTTCGACCGTTCGTGTTCGAGACCTCGAAATTCCTTCGTCTCGAGAGCCGCGGGCTCGAGCTAAAATCCCATCGCCGGACCGCCGTGCGTGTCGTGAATGAACAAGGCGAATTCTTCGTAACCGTGCTGGAAAAAAAAATAGAGAACGGAAGTTGGAAATCTGATTTCTGTCCGAGAAACTCCTCGTAACGCTTTATCGAACTCACCGTCGATTTTTCTCGTAGATTCGCAACAGTTAGTTCGAACTTATACGTTTAGATTGTACATCGATGCTCTTCACGAGTCCTCTGCCCAGGATAGAGAAATCCTCCAGCATCGCGGCTAAGTTCAGCACGAGTTTACCGTCGTCGTTCAGTCTTCGACCGTTCATGTTCGAGACCTTGAATTCCTTCATCTCGAGGGTCGCGGGCTTGAGCAGAACGCCAATCATCGAACCGCCGTACGTGTCGTGAAAGAACAGGGCGAATTCGTCGTAGGCGAGCTGGAAAAGACAGAAAGAAAGATGAGGCGGAACCACATTATTTTGCCGAAACTTCAATCGCCAATCGGACCGAACTTCTTCCGAACGCTAAAAAAATTGTAAATTTAATGTACCGGATTAAAAGTTTTTATGCAAAAATTGGTACAACTTTAATGTACAATTGTGATTAGAAATTAATATGCTTTTTCATTGAAATTATATTAAATTATAAAAAATAAATGATTCCCAATGTTTTTAATACACTGAACATTAATTTTTCATCGTGATCGTACGTACAGTTCAATATACCAGTTTTTGGATAAAAACTTCCAGTCCAGTACGCTAAATTTCATACGAATTTTCTACTGGCAGTGCATCGTCAAACTTCGGAAACTTTATTTTTCCGAATGTTCGAAATAGTAATTGGCCGGCCGTTGATCTTCCGAATCGTCATTTAACGGAACTTCAATTTTTCCGAACAACAATTTCACCCAACTTCGTTTTCCGAATCGTTAAACCTCCATACGTAGAGTCGCCGAATTGTCACTCGTCCGAATAGTGTTTGTCCGACGGTGAAATTATTATTCGGAAAAAAATGACGTCCGGGTAAATAACGATGCGAAGAAATGTTTGGACAATTACCAATTCCGAAGAGTAACCGGCGAACTTTCGTGGTGCGTAAAATATGTAAAAAAAATATTCTAACGATCTCGATAGCGAGAAGAAAGCCCAGTTATGCTCTTCATCTACCCTGTAGATCCGAATTCGTTTGAAAAGAGGCGTCAAATTCGGTTTTAGAGAGATTCGTGTCGTGCATACCGTGCTACGGTTGTCCGAAACAACAATATACGTAATAGACAGATCTATCGAACGCTTCAACGACTGGTTAGTCATGAAATATATATAATTATCCTCTTGACGCTTTAAGGAGGGAGTCTCGCTGCGCGCTGTTTTCGCATAAGTTCGATAACAATAAGAGACAATTGCAAGTACTTCGTGATGGTGTAAAAATCTGAAAAAAATCATGTATACTAAAGGTACAGAAAAGATTAATTTTGCACAATAATAATTACAAAATGTTATTAACAAATTCATCAAAAAATTAATTGATTAACAAATTACCCGGCAACAAAACTTTTTTTTTATGAAAATGATTCGTTTATTTTTCTGA